>OZ038519.1:64733899-64768899 GCA_964036315.1 Acanthosepion esculentum
GTAAAGCCACTAAGGCACAAGGGATTACAAAGTGTGGATGAATTAAGAACAAAGCATTAATAATGATTGGGAAGAGGAAAGAGTAATCAGGTGGACAGTAGATAGCGATTGATGGCTCGAGCTATGGCTTTAGATAAGAACGGTGAAACTCGGGCTATGGCTTTAGATAAGAACGGTGAAACTCGGGCTATAGCTTTAGATAAGAACGGTGAAACTCTGACTACGGCTTTAGATACCTTGAAAGCATTTGGCAGGGTTTCGCACGTTGGCCTTCTTCATAAGCTGAAGAGATAGGGTGTTTCCGATCGAATTGTTGCTATGATCCAAACTTTCTTATCATATAATGTAATTAATGTCATGTAGGACGGCAACGCTTCTAGATCCTTTCACATTAATACAAGTGATCCCCCCAGGGCTCTATCCTTGGATCTACTTCATTTCTTCATCAACAACCGATGTTAACAGTTTCCCAACTAGGTATATATGCTGGTGACACAACTATTTACTCCGGTTTTAATAGTAAATCCGATATAGTAAAACCGGCAGACAATCTTGATTATAACCTCTAATCACCCCCCGAGGATTTGCTGTATGCATGAACCTCAGTTGCATTTTTCTATTAAAATTCAATTAATCTGAAAATAACAATATTAATGGTATTTTTTTTTTTAAATAAGCACAATTTTGAAATTCGCAGTCTTCCTCTTGGGTTGAAGCAAATTAAAAATATATTAATGTTTGTTTCTGTATCTTATTCAGAATGATGAAGCTTTTATTCCATGAAAAATACGACTTTCCACACTTTGAAAATATCAGGAAATATCAGACAAATTATTCGACTAAATGTGACTTATATTAGTATAAATACTTTCATGGTAATTGTTCGGGTGAGCTCTAGGGTACTTAGACATTTTTTAAATTTAAGCGCAGTACTAGACTGGCGTCGAGATCTCATCAATTTACAAGTGAGTTAGCTTGTGGAACTCCCTTCCGGCTCCATGCTTTCCAGCCAATTTTAATCTGCAAAACTTTAAATGCAACATCAATCGCTATCTACTGTCCACTTGATTACTCTTTCCTCTTCCCGCTCATTATTAATGTTTCTGTTCCTAATTCATCCACACTTTGTGATAACAGAAACCACGGAAGGGGTTATATGTATATCACGCAGGATATATTCCGTTCTAGATGTAAAATCAGGCAACTATACACCTGATGAACCGAGAGTAAAGTTGGAAGAGAATTTACGAGCAAAGCATTTTGCTTTATCAGCAGTACAAGACAACGAATAAAACTGATTGAAGAAAGGTGGAATTAAGGATTCATCATTATTTAACACACATTTATACAGAGTAGAGCTAATAATTACGAGAAAGTAATTTGTGAGAGGGTATAGGGCGTCTCATTCTATCAACGAACAGTGATTTATTTTCGTTGAGGATACGTTTACACTGATTATGAGCGGATTCAAAGATCCGAAATATCATGTTAGTATAGCCGGAAGAAGTGATTCCTGTGGGCTATAGCGGCTGAAAAAGCAGGAGTAAACCAAGAAGAAGGTTGCGGTTTCACTTGGTATTTTCACAATGGTACGAAAGTATCGATGATGGCATTTCACCCAGGAAGAAAACCTCAGTGGCACAATTCTCAACGGGAAGATTGAAAATTTCACTCGAACGGGAGTCGCTAAGAAAATCATGAAATAAACGCCAATCAGTGCGCGTTGGTAACAAAAATTATGTCTAGTGAATGGCGGCGGGGGCGGGGGCGTTGGCGGCCGAGAGGGTTGGTCTTGCCTAAGAGACGAGTGGAAAAAATATCAACAGACATTAATGCATGATCCTAGTTGTCAAGAGGACAGAATTGCAAAGCACAAGTGTCCACGGAGGAGATACGACTGCAGTACATGAGGTGCCCCTACGAGATCACGGGACTCATGATTGTGACACACACACACACACACGCACACACACACACGCACACACACACACACACACACACACACACACACACACACACACACACACACATGAGCGAGAGCGCGTGCACTGATCAATTTAGGTATATATTTCATTTAAAGAGGTTTGCATGCAACAGGTCTGTTGTAATGTCTAGAAATATAATTTCAAATGCACCGTTATTCATTGTCAAGAAAGAAAATGATTCAAAGTTGACGAGAGCGAGATAGATATAAATAGACTAAAAGAGATAGATAGATAGATAGATATGAAAAGAATGAGATAGATAGAAAGATAGATAGATAGATATGAAAAGAATGGGACAGATAGATATGAAAAGAATGTGATAGATAGATATGAAAAGAATGAGATAGATAGATAGATAGATATGAAAAGAATGGGACAGATAGGTATGAAAAGAATGTGATAGATATGAAAAGAATCAGATAGATAGATATGAAAAGAATGGGACAGATAGATATGAAAAGAACGAGATAGAAAGACAGATAGATAGATAGATATGAAAAGAATGGGGTAGATATATAGATAGATAGATATGAAAATAATGGGATCGATAGATAGATATGAATAGAATGGAATATATATATATATATATATATATATATATATATATATATATATATATATATATATAAAGAATAGGATAGATAGATATGAAAAGAATGGGATAGATAGATATGAAAAGAATAGGAGAAATAGGTAAATAAATATGAAAATAATTGGAAAGATAGATATGAATGATATATATATATATATATATATAAACAGAATGGGATAGGTAAAGAAATAAATATTGATATGAACATATATATATATATATATATATATATATATATATATATATGTGTGTGTGTGTGTGTATTCCATACGGGGTAATTATAATTGGTTTACGAACTGCATACCAGATCGATTATTTGTGCTTACTGGTTATATTCTGTTTAAAATGTGAGTCTACCTCAGAAAGAGAACCTTTTTGTTCCGTCGAACAAGGAAGTTGTTATGACTGCGACGTATTTAGAAGATTGCAACCACAGTTAAAAAAAATGCGTGACAGAATTCAAAACGAAGTTCACTGTTTCTGGCTTAAAAAACAACAAAATAAATAAATCAATGTTTTCATTTCTTTCTCTTGTCCATCTGGTATTTATTTTCATGACGTACAGACTTATTTTTACACATACTGCTTTTGACTCTTCCTCTACTCTATTCTTTCATCTCCTTACTCTCCCTCTTCTCCATCCTATTATCATCTTACTCTTCCTCTTCTCTATCCCCATATCTTCTTACTCAGCCTCCTCTCTATCCTCTCATAATCTTACACTTCCTCTTCTCTATCCTCCAATATTGTTACTCTATCTCTTCTCTCTCTACCTTTCCTCTCCTCATCTTACACTCCCTCTTTTCTATCCTCACTCTCCATCTTCTCTATCCTCCTATTTTCTTACTCTCTCTCTTCTCTATCCTCCCATCTTGTTACTCTACCCCTTCTCCCCTTCTTTATCATCCAGTCTTCTCACTCTCCATCTTCTCTATCCTCCCATCTTACTCTTCTTTATCCCCCCATCTTCTTACTCTCCCCCTTCTCTATCCTTCAATCTTATTACTCTCCCTATTCTCTTTCCTTTCATCTTCTTAGTCTTCCACTTCTCTATCCTCCCATCTTACTCTCCCTCTTCTCTATCCTATCATCACCTTACTCTCCATTTTCTCTATCCTCCAATCTTACTCTTCTTTATCCTCCCATCTTCTTACTCTCCCTCTTCTCTTTCCTTCCATCTTACTCTCCCTCTTCTCTATCCTATCATCACCTTACTCTCCATTTTCTCTATCCTCCCATCTTACTCTTCTTTATCCCCCCATCTTCTTACTCTCCCCTTCTCTATCCTTCAATCTTATTACTCTCCCTATTCTCTTTCCTTTCATCTTCTTAGTCTTCCACTTCTCTATCCTCCCATCTTACTCTCCCTCTTCTCTATCCTATCATCACCTTACTCTCCATTTTCTCTATCCTCCAATCTTATTACTCTCACTCAGTATTCATCTCTCTGTTCCTCTTTCTCTCTTCAAGCTACTACGGCTTTTCCCCCTTGTGTGTGTGTGCGTGTGTGTGTGTGTGTGTGTGCAATTACATGCCTGTCTGTTTTTCATTATAGAAATAATAACCAGCAAAGACTTCTATATCGTACATTTCCAACAAACTGCTTTCACACAGTCAGACTTACAATATTATCGTTTGAAAACGTATTCTCTCTTTTTAAAACCACCACTAAAAACCTATTTCATGTACACATCTAACGGCCCACTGTCTCCAATGAATTACAATTATAGACAATATATAGTATTATCAAGCAAGTCGAAGCTCTCGGAATTGATTTTAACCAGGCGATATTGGTCAATGTTTCAGTATATCCGTATGATAAATATGACATATATATGGTGTACTAGAAATATTTAGATTGACATGAATATATAAACATATATATAAATATCGACATAGATCACAAGAAAGATCTAACTTCAAAAGAGAAACAAGATATCGCAAAGACAGAAAAGCAATGGAAACACAAACTTTGGAAATCACAAAGAGTTGAACAAAAACCAGATTGAGCACTCTCTAGCAGAATAGTCAGCCCCCTGTCATTACTTAAAAGACGAGAAACAGGAGATATTAATACTTACAGCTGCATTTAGAAGACATTATACAAGGAGGAGCTGTAAAATTATTGGCCTGATCCTCTTTCCATAATCTGAACAAATCTTGGTTGGTTGATTTTGTTTAGCACCTCTATGGGTTATTTAAGCTCACAATATAAATATTTTGAACACGATTTTATGGCTCCAACTAATTATATTTTGAAATCAATTTTAGGCCTTCAACAACAGATAAAATGTATTGTCGGTCATTTTACTATAAAATGTATTGTTGGTCATTTTACTATAAAATGTATTGTTGGTCATTTTACTATAAAATGTATTTTGGTCATTTTGCTATAAAATGTATTGTTGGTCATTTTACTATAAAATGTATTGTTGGTCATTTTGCTACAAAAAGGTATTGTTTGTCATTTTACTATAAAATGTATTGTTGGTCATTTTACTATAAAATGTATTGTTGGTCATTTTCCTATAAAATGTATTGTTGGTCATTTTGCTATAAAATGTATTGCTGGTCATATTACTATAAAATGTATTGCTGGTCATATTATTATAAAATGTATTGTTTGTCATTTTGCTATAAAATGTATTGTTGGTCATTTTACTATAAAATATATTGTTGGTCATTTTGCTATAAAATGTATTGTTGGTCATTTTGCTATAAAATGTATTGTTGGTCATTTTACTATAAAATGTATTGTTGGTCATTCTGCAATAAAATGTATTGTTGGTCATTTTCCTATAAAATGTATTGTTTGTCATTTTACTATAAAATGGATTGTTGGTCATTTTACTATAAAATGTATTGTTGGTCATTTTGCTACAAAAAGGTATTGTTTGTCATTTTACTATAAAATGTATTGTTGGTCATTTTACTATAAAATGTATTGTTGGTCATTTTACTATAAAATATATTGTTGGTCATTTTGCTATAAAATGTATTGTTGGTCATTTTCCTATAAAATGTATTGTTTGTCATTTTACTATAAAATGTATTGTTGGTCATTTTACTATAAAATGTATTGTTGGTCATTTTGCTACAAAAAGGTATTGTTTGTCATTTTGCTACAAAAAGGTATTGTTGGTCATTTTCCTATAAAATGTATTGTTGGTCATTTTACTATAAAATATATTGTTGGTCATTTTGCTATAAAATGTATTGTTGGTCATTTTACTATAAAATGTATTGTTGGTCATTTTGCTATAAAATGTATTGTTGGTCATTTTACTATAAAATATATTGTTGGTCATTTTGCTATAAAATGTATTGTTGGTCATTTTCCTATAAAATGTATTGTTTGTCATTTTACTATAAAATGTATTGTTTGTCATTTTACTATAAAATGTATTGTTGGTCATTTTACTATAAAATGTATTGTTGGTCATTTTCCTATAAAATGTATTGTTGGTCATTTTGCTATAAAATGTATTGCTGGTCATATTACTATAAAATGTATTGCTGGTCATATTATTATAAAATGCATTGTTTGTCATTTTGCTATAAAATGTATCGTTGGTCATTTTACTATAAAATGTATTGTTTGTCATTTTACTATAAAATGTATTGTTGGTCATTTTCCTATAAAATGTATTGTTGGTCATTTTGCTATAAAATGTATTGTTGGTCATTTTACTATAAAATGTATTGTTGGTCATTCTGCTATAAAATGTATTGTTGGTCATTTTCCTATAAAATGTATTGTTTGTCATTTTACTATAAAATGTATTGTTGGTCATTTTACTATAAAATGTATTGTTGGTCATTTTGCTACAAAAAGGTATTGTTTGTCATTTTGCTACAAAAAGGTATTGTTGGTCATTTTACTATAAAATGTATTGTTGGTCATTTTACTATAAAATATATTGTTGGTCATTTTGCTATAAAATGTATTGTTGGTCATTTTACTATAAAATGTATTGTTGGTCATTTTGCTATAAAATGTATTGTTGGTCATTTTACTATAAAATATATTGTTGGTCATTTTGCTATAAAATGTATTGTTGGTCATTTTCCTATAAAATGTATTGTTTGTCATTTTACTATAAAATGTATTGTTTGTCATTTTACTATAAAATGTATTGTTGGTCATTTTACTATAAAATGTATTGTTGGTCATTTTCCTATAAAATATATTGTTGGTCATTTTGCTATAAAATGTATTGCTGGTCATATTACTATAAAATGTATTGCTGGTCATATTATTATAAAATGTATTGTTTGTCATTTTGCTATAAAATGTATTGTTGGTCATTTTACTATAAAATATATTGTTGGTCATTTTGCTATAAAATGTATTGTTGGTCATTTTGCTATAAAATGTATTGTTGGTCATTTTACTATAAAATGTATTGTTGGTCATTCTGCTATAAAATGTATTGTTGGTCATTTTCCTATAAAATATATTGTTGGTCATTTTGCTATAAAATGTATTGTTGGTCATTTTACTATAAAATGTATTGTTGGTCATTTTGCTACAAAAAGGTATTGTTTGTCATTTTACTATAAAATGTATTGTTGGTCATTTTACTATAAAATGTATTGTTGGTCATTTTACTATAAAATATATTGTTGGTCATTTTGCTATAAAATGTATTGTTGGTCATTTTCCTATAAAATGTATTGTTTGTCATTTTACTATAAAATGTATTGTTGGTCATTTTGCTATAAAATGTATTGTTGGTCATTTTACTATAAAATATATTGTTGGTCATTTTCCTATAAAATGTATTGTTGGTCATTTTCCTATAAAATGTATTGTTGGTCATTTTCCTATAAAATGTATTGTTTGTCATTTTACTATAAAATGTATTGTTGGTCATTTTACTATAAAATGTATTGTTGGTCATTTTGCTATAAAATATATAGTTGGTCATTTTGCTATAAAATGTATTGTTGGTCATTTTACTATAAAATGTATTGTTGGTCATTTTGCTATAAAATGTATTGTTGGTCATTTTACTATAAAATATATTGTTGGTCATTTTGCTATAAAATGTATTGTTGGTCATTTTCCTATAAAATGTATTGTTTGTCATTTTACTATAAAATGTATTGTTGGTCATTTTACTATAAAATGTATTGTTGGTCATTTTCCTATAAAATGTATTGTTGGTCATTTTGCTATAAAATGTATTGCTGGTCATATTACTATAAAATGTATTGCTGGTCATATTATTATAAAATGTATTGTTTGTCATTTTGCTATAAAATGTATTGTTGGTCATTTTACTATAAAATGTATTGTTGGTCATTCTGCTATAAAATGTATTGTTGGTCATTTTACTATAAAATGTATTGTTGGTCATTTTGCTATAAAATGTATTGTTGGTCATTTTCCTATAAAATGTATTGTTGGTCATTTTCCTATAAAATGTATTGTTTGTCATTTTACTATAAAATGTATTGTTTGTCATTTTACTATAAAATGTATTGTTGGTCATTTTACTATAAAATGTATTGTTGGTCATTTTCCTATAAAATGTATTGTTGGTCATTTTGCTATAAAATGTATTGCTGGTCATATTACTATAAAATGTATTGCTGGTCATATTATTATAAAATGTATTGTTTGTCATTTTGCTATAAAATGTATTGTTGGTCATTTTACTATAAAATGTATTGTTTGTCATTTTACTATAAAATGTATTGTTGGTCATCTTGCTATAAAATGTATTGTTGGTCATTTTACTATAAAATATATTGTTGGTCATTTTGCTATAAAATGTATTGTTGGTCATTTTCCTATAAAATGTATTGTTTGTCATTTTACTATAAAATGTATTGTTTGTCATTTTACTATAAAATGTATTGTTGGTCATTTTACTATAAAATGTATTGTTGGTCATTTTCCTATAAAATGTATTGTTGGTCATTTTGCTATAAAATGTATTGCTGGTCATATTACTATAAAATGTATTGCTGGTCATATTATTATAAAATGTATTGTTTGTCATTTTGCTATAAAATGTATTGTTGGTCATTTTACTATAAAATATATTGTTGGTCATTTTCTATAAAATATATTGTTGGTCATTTTACTATAAAATGTATTGTTGGTCATTTTGTCTATTGCCGCTAATTTATTTTCTATAAAAATGTATTGCTTGGATTTTTACTATAAACATGTATTTTCATACTTTCATAGTGTACTGTTTTTGTTTGGGGTTTGTATATTTGCCCATAACTGAAATCCTAGCAGGTGTTACCACCCGGAGTCAGGGTGGACCTGGGAACAATAGCGATTAAGAGGTGGTATCACGCTCCTCAAAACCTGAAATCTCCCAATCACAAGCTTTGCTGCCGGTTGTAGTTTGTCGTCATACCCATGACTACTGAGCAAATGCCCCGGCATCTCGCCTGAAAGGGGAACTTTACTCACGGCAACGCAATACTGCTTTGCAGGCTACAAAGGATGCAGACAGAGAGAAACCTGAATTTATTTACTAATGTTTAGTAAATTCAAAGCACAAGAGCCACTCAAGACAGAGGATTACTGAATAAGGTATATGATATGAATGTCCGAATAGGTAGTTGGAAGTGAAAATTATAACATTAGAGCGATTTTTAATCATACAGCCACTCTTCGAGAAGACTGAGAAGAAATTGCATTTCGAGCCATTTATGCAGACATGGAAAAGAAAGAGGATATAAAGGAAATAGCGCCAAACTCCTTAAAGACAGAATCGAAGAATATAGAATGTCTATATCCAAAGGAAAAGTGTAAAGATCAAAGTTAGAGGAAGCAGGGTGTATATTAGCGTCTCTGGGAGGAAGTCCAAATAACTGACAGGACGCTGATGGAGAGGAATCACAAAATCACGAAAAGAATGCGTCCAATTGTCTGAAAAATCTCTTTGAATAGAGAATATAATAGTGTTAATCTGTCAGTAACGCATACATTGATTGCTGAAAATTCCTTTCTTCCTGGTTTGTCATGCGTTCCTATCATACAATAATAAGATATGTGAAATAAAAGAAGGATAAAAGAAGAAGCTGTTCGAGAAAAAAGAAAAAGTAAAAGTGTTTGGAATTTTTAAATTCACACTGACCCCACCCGAATCCAGGGGTCAAGACCCGATCGTCATAAAGTAAAAACGCTAGCCTTCCAATGAATGCCGTGCTTTCAGTCGATCACAGGGTGTATATTAAACAGAGCGAATCGTTAGATAAACAGCAGGACTTTTTTGTGAGAAAAAATGTTGAATAGAAAAATTTGTAGTCCTACTCGTACTTACTAGAGTACTCTGAACGGTTTCAAAAGCTCCTGTAAAAAAGACAGGAAAACTTTGAAATATGGAGAAGAACACTGACAGTATCCTGATGACAGCATTATTGTAACTGGCAAAGATACTGAAAAAAAAAATGCCGGACGACTAAAAAAGACTTGTGGCACTTTAATTTGGCGCTACAGGATGTTCCGAAACGCTGCCAAGACCATGGGTGCTGGGGGGACAAGGTGGCTCTCGTGAACTCAGCGCCTACATGGCATGAGATTTAGCCAGTAGCAAGCAGCACTTGGCTTCTAGTGGAAGCAGTCCTGGGTATGCCGGTAAACTACACCAGGCAGCAAGACTTCTGATCGGGAGATTGGAGGATTTGAAAAGTGTGCAACCACTTCTTAATTGCTGTTATCCTCAAGTCCACCCAGATCCGGGGTGGTAGTACCTGTTAGGGTCCTAGCTATGGACAAATAGTGAACCCCAAACAAAAACAAAAAACTATGCAAATATAAAAATACATTTTCATAATAAATATATCAGCAATACATTTTTATATAATAATAATAATAATAATAATAATAATAATAATAATAATAATAATAATAAATAAATAAATAAATAAACTGACTTTATACCAGGCATGGCTCTCGTGGCTTCTGATCTTAATTGGAAGTGTTAACGTGTATATGTTTTGTCTTGGTCAATTTAGATGGACTACAGCCAGGACCGGATCATCTTACAGACTAGTATATGCTGCAGCCTAGCGTCCACGGCTGGATTATCCTATAAGCTAGTATAGGCTGCAGTCTAGGGCCCAGGGCCGGATTATTCTATAGGTTAGTATAGGCTGCAGTCTAGGGCCCAGGGCCGGATTATTCTATAGGTTAGTATAGGCTGCAGTCTAGAGCCCAGGACCGGATTATTCTATAGGTTAGTATAGGCTGCAGTCTAGGGCCCAGGACCGGATTATCCTATAGGCTAGTATAGGCTGCAGTCTAGGGCCCAGGGCCGGATTATCCTATAGGCTAGTATAGGCTGCAATCTAGGGCCCAGGGCCGGATTATTCTATAGGCTAGTATAGGCTGCAGTCTAGGGCCCAGGGCCGGATTATCCTATAGGCTAGTATAGGCTGCAGTCTAGGGCCCAGGAACGGATTATCCTATAGGCTAGTATAGGCTGCAGTCTAGGGCCCAGGGCCGGATTATCCTATAGGCTAGTATAGGCTGCAGTCTAGGGCCCAGGGCCGGATTATCCTATAGGCTAGTATAGGCTGCAGTCTAGGGCCCAGGGCCGGATTATTCTATAGGTTAGTATAGGCTGCAGTCTAGGGCCCAGGGCCGGATTATTCTATAGGCTAGTATAAACTGCAGCCTAGGGCCTCACAATGTTGGTTATAAAAAAAACTATTTTTTTTTATTACGGTTGTGTTGAAATACGTGCTAATTTGGTTTCCAATAAATAAAAATAATTTCTTAAAGAATAATTTTACTGAGAAATAAAATATAGATATTCTAGTTTATTTAAAGAATTTACAATAAGTTTACTTCAGATTATGTAAATGTCGCTAAAGTATATCACAGGTAAAAAATATTCAAGACGGTTAGAGGCGCGGCTCCGTCTGGGGGCAGGTGTATAATTTCATTAGCCGAGGGGTCTGAAAAGGTCATAATCCGGCCTTGGCTACAGCAAATATCTCGTTCAGTACAGCAGATTTTCTCGTCTGTTGTCTGATCATAACCAGAGAGACATTGCATATCTCTGTTCATGAGCGGGAATAGTACAGAAGGGTGCATTATGGTGGGTGGTCGCGAGGGTTTGAAGGATGAGGCAGACAAGACGACTTGGGATCAACATCTGGATAATGTTGAGCACCCTCAATTAGAGACTGTCCGAGACGACTGGGCTATCCGACCTAAATATATTTCTAAACGGACCGCACCCGAAAACTTATGCATTGCTGTTATCAAGACCTTTAACTATATAACGAATATTTTGCCTGGTATAACCTTGTCAGCCATGATGCAAAGATGGCTATATTGGACTTCGTAGTAATGCTCCCTCAAATAATAATAATAAACATGAATGCAGGTCATTATTTAAAGAAGTAAGAGAGTACAAATGAAAAGATTTAAAATTGACAAATTTTTCTATTTCACTGAAGCAGACGTGACGTAAAGAGAGCATTATCGCCTCCTCTATCTTCCCTCATTTTCTTTCATTTTGATGATTGCACAGGAGGCGGGAGCCTTAGCAAAGAGAGAGAAAAAAAAACAACTGTTAAAAGCCACAAACGATAGGAAGTTTGGGCAAGCCATGATTGCCTATGTTCTGAAGGGACGTGGTACATAGAAGAAAAGAAGAATGAGAAAACTGTATTGAACTGTGACTTTTTAAAAAAATCAATTCATCCCAAGCAAGGCGATAATGCCACTAAGACGCAAGAGAGCTATTGGAAGTGAAAGAGAACGAAAAGACATTAGAAGAAACGTGAAGCCCAATAATAGTATAAAATTCAGAGTTTAGGCAGAGACGTTAGAAGTCTAGAGTCGAAGTATAATTTCGAAGGATCTAGAAACCCAGTTCTGAAGAAGAAACAAGGGATAAACCTTTACCTGTATGTGGTTCGAAAAAAAAGTTTTAAAAAGTGTTTTTAAATTTCATGAAATCAAAACAAAAATGCAGATATCAGAGGGTAGAGTTTTTAACTTAACATTTATAAATAGCAACTACATCCAGGTAACTCTGTAAAAATCACAGATCGATTTGTGACTGTATTCATAAACAGGATCTCTTGCAGATCGATAAGATGTCAAAATCTTTTGATTCGGAAGGAATATCTAATGAATCCTAAAAGAATTTTTCCCTGAAAAAAAAAATCTCTACTTTTTACGAGTGGACCTGTCTCTTTAAGTAGTGCCGGCTTTAGATGTTCTTGCAACCATTTTTCCTTCGCAAACTATGTTAAGCTATGTAAATATCCAAGTCAATTCCGAAACATAGAATTCACAGTCAGCAATGAGAATGTACCAATAACTTGCTTACTTAACACGTCTTTTCCTATTGGTGTTTTACGGGGCGTGGTGTATTTGGGAGTGAGATCCTTCGGGAAGGGGAGAGAAAGAAAGACGAAGGAGAAGAGTATGAGAGAAACCCAATGACAAGTACAACTTTCTCTTCTCAGGAGACGGTGACGAATGGTTGAAAACGACATAAGATACGAAGGTATGTCGGCGCATGAGGGGTGGCGGCGACGACGAAGGTAATGGTGGTGGTGATTGGGGGTCGGGAATAGGATTTTTAACTACCCTGTCTTTTTCGTATAGCTTTTAATAATTCTTTCTGTGATTGTTTTTGTTTTAGTTTTGTTGTTCTTGTCTGTGAGTGCAGATGAAAGAAAGAAAAAAAAAAGACAGGAAAAAAAATTAAAGAATTTTGTTTTTGGTGGTGGTGGTGGGGGGGTTTACGTTTCGTTTTCGTGATAACCAGTGTAGGAATTTTGAATGACGAGAAAGGAAAAGAAAGAAAGCAGAAAGAAAGAGACGAATAAAGAAAACATGTAAGTCTTTTAAAGTGGAGAGTTATGAATGCAGAAAGAAAAAAGAAAAGGGAAAAAAAGAAGGAAAGAAAGAAATAGGAAGTAAAAAAAAAAGAAAAGAAAGAAAAGAAAAGAAAAAGAAAGAAAGAAAGGAAAATAGAAAAAGGAAAGAAATAAAAAAGAAAGAAAGAAAAACGAACGGAAGAAAAAGAAAGAAATAAAAAAGGAAGGAATGAGAGATGAGAAAAGAAAAAGGTGGCTGAAATGAAAAAGAGTGGAAAGAAAGAAAAAGAAATGCGAAAATACGAAAGATAGAAGAAAAGTGAAAATTAAGAAAGGAAGAAAGAAAAAAAACAATGAGAGAGAGAGAGAGAGAGAAAGAAGAGAGAGAGAAAGAAGAGAGAGAGAGGGGGTGTAAGGAAAATACATCAGAAAAATAATGAAAAATTGAGAAAAAGTCAATAAAAGAAAAGGAAATTAAATAAGAAAGATATAGAACGAGGAAAAAAATTAGAGACCTAAAAAAGAAAAAGGTTAAGAAAAGTAATGAAAAAAGAGAAGACGAATGTTAGGGTTGGAGAGAGAGAAAGAAAGAAAGAAAAATGAAGAGAATGAAAGAGAGAGAAAGTGGAAATGAAGAGAATGAAAGAGAGAGAAAGTGGGAATGAAGAGAATGAAAGAGAGAGCAAGTAGGAAATGAGAGAATGAAAGAGAGGGAAAGTAGGAAGGAAGAGAATGAAAGAGAGAGAAAGTAGGAAGGAAGAGAATGAAAGAGAGAGAAAGTAGGAAGGAAGAGAATGAAAGAGAGAGAAAGTAGGAAGGAAGAGAATGAAAGAGAGAGAAAGTAGGAATGAAGAGAATGAAAGGGAGAGAATGAAAGAGAGAGAAATGAGGAATGAAGAGAATGAAAGAGAGAGAAATGAAGAAATGAGAGAATGAAAGAGAGAGAAAGTCGGAAGGAAGAGAATGAAAGAGAGAGAACGTAGGAATGAAGAGAATGAAAGAGAGAGAAAGTCGGAAATGAGAGAATGAAAGAGAGAGAAAGTCGGAAATGAGAGAATGAAAGAGAGAGAAAGTCGGAAGGAAGAGAATGAAAGAGAGAGAAAGTCGGAAGGAAGAGAATGAAAGAGAGAGAAAGTCGGAAATGAGAGAATGAAAGAGAGAGAAAGTCGGAAATGAGAGAATGAAAGAGAGAGAAAGTAGGAAGGAAGAGAATGAAAGAGAGAGAAAGTCGGAAGGAAGAGAATGAAAGAGAGAGAAAGTGGGAAGGAAGAGAATGAAAGAGAGAGAACGTAGGAAGGAAGAGAATGAAAGAGAGAGAACGTAGGAATGAAGAGAATGAAAGAGAGAGAAAGTCGGAAATGAGAGAATGAAAGAGAGGGAAAGTAGGAAGGAAGAGAATGAAAGAGAGAGAAAGTAGGAATGAAGAGAATGAAAGAGAGAGAAAGTCGGAAATGAGAGAATGAAAGAGAGAGAAAGTCGGAAATGAGAGAATGAAAGAGAGGGAAAGTAGGAAGGAAGAGAATGAAAGAGAGAGAAAGTCGGAAGGAAGAGAATGAAAGAGAGAGAAAGTCGGAAATGAGAGAATGAAAGAGAGAGAAAGTCGGAAATGAGAGAATGAAAGAGAGAGAAAGTCGGAAATGAGAGAATGAAAGAGAGAGAAAGTCGGAAATGAGAGAATGAAAGAGAGAGAAAGTCGGAAATGAGAGAATGAAAGAGAGAGAAAGTAGGAAGGAAGAGAATGAAAGAGAGAGAAAGTCGGAAGGAAGAGAATGAAAGAGAGGGAAAGTAGGAAGGAAGAGAATGAAAGAGAGAGAACGTAGCCATTAAGAGAATGAATGAGAGAGAAAGAAAGAACGAAAAGAAGAGGAATCTATAAAAGAGAAAAAGAAAAAGAAGACGAATGTATAAAGGAGAAGAAGAAAAAGAAGACGAATGTATAAAGAAGAAGAAAAAGAAGAGTAATGTATAAAGAAGAAGAAATAGAAGAGGAATGTATAAAAAAGTAGAAAAAGAAGAGGAATGTATAAAGAAGAAGAGGAAAAAGAAGAAGAATGTATGAAGAAGAAGAAAAAGAAAAGTAACGTATAAAGAAGAAAAAAAGAAGAGTAATGTATAAAGAAGAAGAAAAACAAGAGGAATGTATAAAAAAGAAGAAGAAAAAGAAGACGAGTGTATAATGGAGAAGAAGAAAAAGAAGACGAATGTATAAAGAAGAAGAAAAAGAAGAGGAATGTATAAAGGAGAAGAAGAAAAAGAAGACGAATGTATAAAGGAGAAGAAAAAGAAGAGGAATGTATAAAGAAGAAGAAAAGAAGAGGAATGTATAAAGAAGAAGAAAAAGAAGAGGAATGTATAAAGGAGAAGAAGAAAAAGAAGACGAATGTATAAAGGAGAAGAAGAAAAAGAAAAAGAATGTAAAAGGAGAAGAAGAAAAAGAAGAGGAATGTATAAAGAAGAAGAAAAAGAAGAGGAATGTATAAAAGAGAAGAAGAAAAAGAAGACGAATGTATAAAGGAGAAGAAGAAAAAGAAGACGAATGTATAAAGGAGAAGAAAAAGAAGAGGAATGTATAAAGAAGAAGAAAAAGAAGAGGAATGTATAAAAGAGAAGAAGAAAAAGAAGACGAATGTATAAAGGAGAAGAAGAAAAAGAAGACGAATGTATAAAGAAGAAGAAAAGAAGAGGAATGTATAAAGGAGAAGAAGAAAAAGAAGACGAATGTATAAAGGAGAAGAAGAAAAAGAAGACGAATGTATAAAGAAGAAGAAAAGAAGAGGAATGTATAAAGGAGAAGAAGAAAAAGAAGACGAATGTATAAAGGAGAAGAAAAAAGAAGAGGAATGTATAAAGAAGAAGAAAAAGAAGAGGAATGTATAAAAGAGAAGAAGAAAAAGAAGACGAATGTATAAAGAAGAAGAAGAAGAAAAAGAAGACGAATGTATAAAGAAGAAGAAAAGAAGAGGAATGTATAAAGAAGAAGAAAAAGAAGAGGAATGTATAAAGGAGAAGAAGAAAAAGAAGACGAATGTATAAAGGAGAAGAAGGAAAAGAAAAAGAATGCAAAAAGGAGAAGAAGAAAAAGAAGAGGAATGTATAAAGAAGAAGAAAAAGAAGAGGAATGTATAAAAGAGAAGAAGAAAAAGAAGACGAATGTATAAAGAAGAAGAAGAAGAAAAAGAAGACGAATGTATAAAGAAGAAGAAAAGAAGAGGAATGTATAAAGAAGAAGAAAAAGAAGAGGAATGTATAAAGGAGAAGAAGAAAAAGAAGACGAATGTATAAAGGAGAAGAAGGAAAAGAAAAAGAATGCAAAAAGGAGAAGAAGAAAAAGAAGAGGAATGTATAAAGAAGAAGAAAAAGAAGAGGAATGTATAAAGAAGAAGAAAAAGAAGAGGAATGTATAAAAGAGAAGAAGAAAAAGAAGACGAATGTATAAAAGAGAAGAAGAAAAAGAAGACGAATGTATAAAGGAGAAGAAAAAGAAGAGGAATGTATAAAAGAGAAGAAGAAAAAGAAGAGGAATATATAAAGAAGAAGAAAAAGAAAAGGAATGTATAAAGAAGCAGAAAATGAAGAGGAATGTATAAAGGAGAAGAAGAAGAGGAATATATAAATAAGAAGAAAAAGAAGAGGAATATATAAATAAGAAGAAAAAGAAGAGGAATCTATAAAGAAGACGAAAAAGAAGAGGAATGTATAAAGAAGAAGAAAAAAGAAGTGGAATGAATAATGAAGACGAAAAAGAGGAGGAATGTATAAAGGAGAAGAAGAAGAGGAATATATAAAGAAGAAAAAATAGAAGAGGAATGTATAAAGAAGAAGAAGAAAAAGAAAAGGAATGTATAAAGAAGAAGAAGAAATAGAAGAGGAATGTATAAAGGAGAAGAAGAAGAGGAATATATAAAGAAGAAGAAGAAAAAAGAAGTGGAACGTATAATTAAGAAGAAGAAAAAGACGCAAATAATTTCACATAATAGAACCTACGCAATAATAATAAATAATGAATCACATTTATTTAAAAAATTCATCTACCGTATTTCTCCTAATTGAGTGATAATCTATCATTTGAAAAAAATGGTTCATTCAAAATGTCTACTTTTTAACGCATATGTTGTGAAACATTTTGCAAAAGGATTTATTTTCGGGGACAAATTGTATTAAACATTTTAGAAAATGTTTTTCTTTCTCTCTCCACCTCTCTCTCCCCACTCTCTCTCTCTATAAATATAAAAGTGAACATAGAAGTCAACACTTAGAGGCGACAGTCTGTTTCATGCTAGACGCAATCGTCAGGCCAGACGATTGCGTCTAGCATGAAACAGACTGTCGCCTCTAAGTGTTGACTTCTATGTTCACTTTTATATTTACACACGCTCTATCTCTGATATTGAGCACTTTATCCCATGAATATAGCACACTTTAAGACTATATTTCTTCATATATATATATATAATTTAATTTAAAGAAAAACTGACCACTTTAAGGCTCCATTTGTAATAATTTATTTCACCAGAAAATTTATGTATTAATTCTATATATATATATATATATATATATATATATATATATATATATATATATATATATATATATATATACTAGCAGCGTTGCCCGTGCTTGACTAAAAAATCGTACGACTCATACGGCAATCGCTATCACTTGACTTAAAATATTTTCGGCCTTCCTTGCCTTTAAAGGAGTGCCCTTTGCCGTGCTGATGTTGCTTACTTTTTGACTATCTCACACTGTGAATTTTTTCTAAGCTCTATACTAAACGTTAAATCTGTTACGAAAAAAGAACTAAACAAAATGAACACAAAACTATCAGCTTTGAAAAAGGACTCGTAACTGGAAAAACCGAATGAAAAAAGAATGTTAACAAC
Organism: Acanthosepion esculentum; assembly: GCA_964036315.1. Classification (NCBI taxonomy): domain Eukaryota; kingdom Metazoa; phylum Mollusca; class Cephalopoda; order Sepiida; family Sepiidae; genus Acanthosepion; species Acanthosepion esculentum. Next base: position 64,752,175 of record OZ038519.1, read on the forward strand.
AAATACTTTTTCACACCCAACCGAGTCTGCTGAATCAGAAGCAACGTTGAGTTTAAGCAAGCGAATGAGCCAATTGGAGTAAAGTGCCATGCAGATTTAAATTTTTCACACTTGTGACGAATGCAGCTATCGATTTTTTTTCCATGCTAGCATGCTAGTTAACATTCGTGTCAGTCACATGTTAGCTCTCACGCTGGCCAATAGAATCTTCCTGCATATTCGTGGCAGCCAGCTATAGGCTCTCACTCTGGTCAGTAGAAAATGGGCGCAAACTACATGAAAACTGCCGTAAAAGCATGAAAAAATCGATTATTTCCACTATCGACGGGAGTTGGGAAATGCAACGTCGGTCTTGGCCTTACTACTAACTTGGAGCATGTGCATGTAAATTTTGGTGCCAATCCGTCGAAAATTGCGGCCGTGCATTCGTTACACACACACACACACACACACAAACACACATCCTGCCTTTTATAGATAGATATATATATATAGGATTAATACAAATAAATTTATCACCGAGTTGATCGATGCTTATCCATCTCTCTCTCTCTCTCTCTCTCTCTCTCTCTCTCTCTCTCTATATATATATATATATATATATATATATATATGTCTGCCATAAACAAGGAAAAATTCCTTTTATTATCACCACTTATGTTGATAATAAAATGTAAAAATGAAAAACGGGCCAGCTAGCCGGTTTCGAGCCTCGCTCAACAGAGGTAAATCGATGTTAATAAAGTAAATTATTTAAAAAAAGAAAAATGGACAAAGTGTATTGGGAAAAAATTAGATGGTAAACAGAAGGACTTTGTATTAGGCCTCCAACTAATTATCATCTGAATTTTTTTTATCTATCTATCTATCTATCTATCTCAGTCTTTTTCACATCTATCTATCTATCTATCTATCTATCTATCTATCTCCGTCCTTTTCATATCTATCTATCTATCTCAGTCCTTTTCATATCTATCTATCTATCTATCTATCTCAGTCCTTTTCATATCTATCTATCTATCTATCTCAGTCCTTTTCATATCTATCTATCTATCTATCTATCTCAGTCCTTTTCATATCTATCTATCTATCTCAGTCCTTTTCATATCTATCTATCTATCTATCTATCTCAGTCATTTTCACATCTATCTATCTATCTATCTCAGTCCTTTTCATATCTATCTATCTATCTATCTCAGTCCTTTTCATATCTATCTATCTATCTATCTATCTATCTATCTATCTATCTCAGTCCTTTTCATATCTATCTATCTATCTATCTATCTCAGTCCTTTTCATATCTATCTATCTATCTATCTCAGTCCTTTTCATATCTATCTATCTATCTATCTATCTCAGTCCTTTTCATATCTATCTATCTATCTATCTCAGTCCTTTTCATATCTATCTATCTATCTATCTATCTCAGTCCTTTTCATATCTATCTATCTATCTATCTCAGTCCTTTTCATATCTATCTATCTATCTATCTATCTATCTATCTATGTATCTCAGTCCTTTTCATATCTATCTATCTGAGATATATCAGAAGTCTGAATGCCTACTCTGTAAATAGCATGTCTGAAGAAAGGGGAAAATACGAGACAAATCTTTTTAATAATTGACAATGAATTAATTACCCTCACTTAACTCATTCCTGACACACGACTATTCAACAATTTATCAGTATTCCTTTTCTCTTCTTAATCGCAGTTGCTTTTTATTGCAACTGTCAGATCTTTATTCCCCGATCATTACCAAGGAATACAGATCAGAAATAAAGAATAAGTATTATACTTTATCAGAAACGTGTTTAAGATTCTTGACAAAGCAGAAATGTTATAATAATTTGCAGGAATTTTACAAGTGGGCATTGATCCTTCTTATAGACTAACCTATTCAGGTGAGGTGTTTTGTTTTGATCATCAAATTCACAATGATTCAGTCGTCCTTCTTCAAGAACCTGCCGTTGAGGTTGAGAAATATCAAAGAAACTGAATTCAATATTTTGAGAAGGAATAAATTTCAACAGGTGGAGGAATTTTGCGTATGTATTTTTATATAAAGAATAGCAATACATGATTAGAGAAAATATACGTGTGTGTAACACAGATAGATAAAAAGGAAAGAAAAAAACGTTATCGGATTAACGTTAGTGTGTGTGTGTGTGCATGTAATAAGTGGTTGGGTGACTAAGTCTCCAAAGAAGGGAAAACTGGTCAAGTCTTCCACCTACCGTATTCTAAAACGAAAAGAGCTAAAGAGGAAGAGAGAGGTTATGTCCTTTATTTTATAGTCCCAGAGAGCGCCACCTAGGTGGAGGTAATCTACGTATATTTGATAATGTGAAAGTTTAGAATTGAACCTTTTAATTAAACCACGATAAAAAAAGGAACCAAATTTTTTAATCAATCCATAGAGCCATATATCGGTACGTCAATAAATTCGTCTCCTAATGATAAATAATTCATTTAATTAAACCAGAAATATTTATTTGCTATTATAACCTTCTTGGTAGACTAATGAATTGAGCCTTGGATTAAGGAATCGGAGAGCTGAGTTCGAATTCCAGTCGAATTCATTACATTCCTGCTAATATCCTTAGGAATGGCATGCATCCAACTTTTCTCCCTCCCTCCATTATGGGTAAATAGTAGGACAGACTGGGTTCTAAAGCCTTGGGTGGCAACCGGTCTAGGAGAAGGAATTCAAAACTGTATGTAGTCCTGGCGACGCACATACTATGCAGCTAAGGAAAGGATCGTTCGCATTGACTCGATGACACCGACTACGGTCAATAAGCTTCTTTCTTGTCAATGCACTTAATTCGGTGATGAATTGTAATCTCATAGATCGAGAAATATACAGTGAAAGTTTCAGATCGAAATACAGACAATGATAACATATCAGATTATAGATAGTAGGTGAGGCGGAAGAGGATAGCAGGTAAAGCGGAAGAGGATAGCAGGTATGGCAGAAGATGATAGCAGGTGAGACGGAAGAGGATAGCAGGTGAGGCGGAAGAGGATAGAAGGTGAGGCGGAGGCGGATAGCAGGTGTGGCGAAAGAGGTTAGCAGGTGAGGTGGAAGAGTATTGCAGGTGAAGCAGAAGAGGATAGGTGAGGCGGAAGAGTATTGAAGGCGTGGCGGAAGAGGATAGCAGGTGAGGCGGAAGAGGATAGCAGGTGAGGCGGAAGAGGATAGCAGGTGAGGCGGAAGAGGATAGCAGGAGAGGCGGAAGATGATAGAAAGTGAGACGGAAGAGGATAGCAGGTGAGGCGGAAGAGTATTGCAGTTGAAGCGGAAGATGATAGCAGGTGAGGCGGAAGAGGATAGCAGGTGAGGATTAAGAGGATAGTAGGTGAGGCAGAATGATTAAAAGAAAATAAAAAAATTAGAAACAATGTAAAAAACTTCATATTCCAAAAATAAATAAGATTTCAAAATTCAAAATATTATTATGAATTAATTGTAATTGTATGCACGAGTCCCAGTATAAATAGTTATGAATAAATATTGACGGATTTTATCATTGTGATATTGTAGCGGAACGTTTGGGTTTACGTGTTGTTAAATTAGGCACACGTGCGTTTATTCCTGCTAGAAGAAATATGGCGGACTCAAGTTGAGTCCAACCGAAGATGTAAAGAAAACAAACAAGACCGATATATATATATATGTCAGCAAATATATGTATTAAACAACAAATTTACAAGTGACAAAGACATCAACATTTGTGTTTGTGTGTGAACGTAAGAGTTTGTATTTTGGTGAATGTTCGTACGTACGTGTACGTGTACTTCATGGCATTTTCCCACAAGTGTGCGCAAAAAGGCTCATCTCTGCGGGAGATCACATTTTAAATGTGTCCACTGAAATGCAAAGTAAATAGAGAACGAGGCGAGAAATCGTACAGTATTTATAGTGTAGGGAAAGCGCCCACTAGTGAACAATTAGGGAATTAAGGAGGAGTTAACTCCGACTATATTTTTACATTATATCAAGTGTTAAGAATATAGTAACTAGGGTTTGCAAATTGGAGGAGAGAGTTATCATGATCTGCGGTTATCTCCCTTTAGCCATCTCTCTATTTTCTTTTAATTTTTAAATGTAATTTTTATCACATAAATTTTCATGCGGCCGAGAGAAAAAAAAGAAGTTTGGGGACCACTGATGTAGACAGACATAACACCATTGATTGGTAAGAAAAGTGTCTCCACCCATATGACGATATCATTACGATTTATGAGGTCAGAATTACGTGACTAGTGCGAGACATGCGCATTAGGTGGATGGAGAAAAGAATTCTAAGCAGAGAGAATTAAATAAAGTAATGACGCACATATACGGTTGCAAGCCGAAATCTTATCCGAAACATTACAATAATCCCAGGTCAGGTACCAGAGAATGAGTAACTTGGTTTCCTTCCAGGAGTCAGGTTAAATAAAGATATATATATATATATATATATATATATATATATATATATATATATATATATATATATATATATATATATATATATAAAATCATGAGACCCAAGTTCGAATCTCACCATGGCCGATTTGTCAGGAAGACGACTTCCTGGTGTTATCGGATTGGATCGAGGTCGATCTCAGCGTGCGGCAACTTTGCCAAGTGTCTGAAAACCATACCACGGGTTGACCCAGTCCTTATGAGTGAAATTGGGTAGACGAAACTATTGTCGACCGTCGATAGCTGTGCTAGCACGAAGCCACAAGCCATCGTGGCCGAGGGCTTGAGCGTGCTGACCTTGTTCAAATTGTCGATCACGCTAGATAACACGCTCTCTCCCAGAAACTGTAACTAAGGTCTGCTCAGTATAGTTGTAGTATAAAGCAGTTATATATAACAGGGTTATTGGATAATAATTACAAATTCTGTCTGTCCAATTTTTAAAATTTACGAATTGTTTTATATAATGGGTAAATTTACCAAAGGTCATGCTTTCGAATGTTGCTACATTTGTTTTCAGGATTTCGTTTTTTTAGTGTTTATGTAACTGTTTTGAAAATTTGAAAAAAGTTAATCAAAAAATGTCTCTTGGGAGGCCAAAAACGCGAGAAAGCATCAGGAGGAATGTGTAATAATTTTAGAGGTTAGTATGGTAGGCAATAAACTTAGAGTTCTCTTCAGATTTCGTAACGGGATTTTATATTTATGAAAGACAATGCCCTTTCAAATTCTGTAATAATAACAATTACCCACCTTTTCAATGAAAAAAAACAACTTTAACGGAATGGACTTGACGAGATATTAATTCAATAGAAAACTTGTGGTCGATCATTAAAAGAGATTGCATATGAGAATGGAAAACAATATTCAAGTAAAGATCTCAGGAAAGCAATAAAACTGATGCAATTAACTTTAAATTTGTGTTGATTTGGTTGAGTTTGTTTAGCTGCATATCAACACCTCTATGGGTTATTTAATGCCGAAATGTAAATAACTTGAACAATTTTATGGCTTCAACTAAATATATTTTGAATGCAATTGTATGCCTTCAACTACATATATGTATTGTTGGTCATTTTGTTATAAAATGTATTGTTGCTAATTTTATAAATATTTTTGTTGCTAATTTCACTATAATAGGTATTGTTGCTATTTTTTTTACACACACATTTATTGCTTTACTATAAAACTGTATTTTTATATTTTCATTATACTTTGTTTGCAGTTTCACTATTTACTCATAGATGGGGACCTTAACAGGTGCTACCACCCCAGACCTGGGAACACCATCAATTAAGAGATGGTTCCACGCTCCTCAAAACCTCCCCATCTCCCTGCCTTTAGTTGTCATACTTTAATAACTTTAAAGCTGAAAGCAGTAGAAAATATATAGTTGAAAGATTGGTAAAATTTAGAGAAAGTCAAGGAAATGATGTTTACATATCAAATAAGAAAAGCATTATTTATTCGGGTATATTGTGTAGTTTGATAATCAAATAGTTTTCTATGATGGAAGACTTTTGGATTTATTTCTAAATAAAAATCCATGATGTGCTTTTCATACTAAAAGCCGACATGCGTAACAATGATCACCATGAATGTTTTTAATAAGGCCGAATAGCACCAGCACAAAGTCAATATGCAGCTTATAAAAATAGATCCTGAAATGTTACTTAGTACGAATTTTATTGTGAAAACAGATTCGCATCATAAAACCTGACAATGTAGATCTAACATCTGTCTATATTTTCGAGATAAGGGATTGTAATTATTTACACTATTTACAATGTATGGACTGTTGTCCTCATCTTGGGTGCCATATTCGCGACGTTTCGGTCGTTGCTCGCCCCGGTCTTCTTCAGGATCTGTCTATATTTCTGAGATGAGGTATTGTAATTATTTTCATTATTTGCACTGTACAGACTGTTGTCCTCATCTTGGGTGCCATATTCGCGACGTTTCGGTCGTTGCACGCCCCGGTCTTCTTCAGGATCTGTCCATATTTCTGAGATGAGGTATTGTAATTATTTTCATTATTTGCGCTGTACAGACTGTTGTCCTCATCTTGGGTGCCATATTCGCGATGTTTCGGTCGTTGAACGCCCCGGTTTTCTTCAGGATTTGTCTATATTTCTGAGACGAGGTATTGTAATTATTTAAATTATTTGCACTGTACAGACTGTTGTCTTCATCTTTGTTGTAATTATCGTGATGTTTCGGCCGTTGCAAGCCCCGGTGTTCTTCAGGATCTGTCTATATTTCTGAGATGAGGTATTGTAATTATTTTCATTATTTGCACTGTACTGACTGTTGTCCTCATCTTTGTTGTCATATTCGCGACGTTTTGGCCGTTGCAAGCCCCGGTGTTCTTCAGGATCTGTCTATATTTCTGAGATGTGGTATTGTAGTTATTTACATTATTTGCACTGTACGGACTGTTGTCTTCATCTTTGTTGTGATAATCGCGACGTTTCGGTCGAAAGAAGAATGCCGGTGTGTACAACAGCCGAAACGTCTCGAATATGGCAATAAAGATGAAGACAGAAGTCCGAATAATGTAATTAGTGTAAATAGTTACAATACCCCATCTCAGAAATATAGATAGATACTGAAGAAAGCCGGAGCGTACACCGGCCGAAACGTCGTGAATGTGGCAATGACGATGAAGACAACAGTCCGCACAATGTAAATAATGTAAATAGTTACAAGACCTCATCAGAGAAATATAGACAGATGTTGAAGCGTTGATATGCTGTAAAATTCTCTCATTCAATTAAACCAACGTATATCATCTGAAGAAGACCGGAGCGTATAACGGCCGAAACGTCGTGAATGCGGCAATAAATGTGAGGAGAACAGTCCGAACAATGCAAATAAGGTCGATCTAGTATAATAAAGTACATAGAAAATGGCACGAGGAAGATAGAGTTAGCGAATTTTCCAGAAAGAGAGTGTCTGTCGAGAAAATCGGCATTCAAAATCTTGGCGTTTTACCTGGGATCAAAACCCGAACTTCCGACACTAGTGAGAAACTACATATTTATTTCAGCGACGGGGTACAAATCAAATAAGCCAGTCCCCAAACTTAATTTCTAACTTATTTGATAATATTACAAAGGTGCTGGGTGATGTGTCCGATATCTTGAATACGTGTTCGAATTTTGGCTAAGGCAGTCTGCGCCCAAGAAATAACAAGGTTTTATTTCGAAATTTCTGAAAATACGAGGAAGGGTGAAAAGCGCACTGACAAAGATGTTATGACAAAACAAAAGCAAAAGCAAAAATACGCTCTCCCCAAATTAAGACAAACGATGAGAAAACTTTCCTTCAGACTAGAAAGGTCGTAGAATGTATCGGCTGGAATAGAGTGATTTATATTTTATAATAAGGTTGAACCAATAAAAGGCGTATGAGAAACTCTAGAGCGGTTAAATAACGTTTAACTCTCGACTTGAACAGATTAAGATTATTGTGACCGGGGAAGCATCCTCTTGGGAGCTAGTTCCACAAAGTAGCGACTCGTGGGAAGAAGTTGTTCACCAAATGAATACGAAGAGTGAGGGTGATTCACTAAAATGTGAGATAAAAGAAGTCAAGACGAGGATAAGAATAGGAAAGAGGAATTTTAAGGGGAGATAGGAGGAGAGGAGGGGGAGAGAGGAGGGGAGAGAGGAGGAGGGGAGAGGAGGAGGGGAGAGGAGGAGAAGAGAGAGAGAGAGAGAGAGAAGTTTTGAAGTGTGTTATCTAACGTGGGATGTCAAGTGACGTCTATTTCTGTGATTGAATCGTACTGTTGCGGGTGGTGAACGGGTGGTAAACGGGTGGTAAACGGGTCAAATGACAAGAAGGCCGCCGTCATCAGTCGTTGAGTCCGAAAGCAAATCTGGGTCATTGCAGTTAGTGAAGAACTCATAAGGAAAGGAACAAAACAAAGATCTAGAAAAAGTCACCTTGTAAAATGAACGAACGAATGAATTCAAAATACAGGTCAATGGACATTTTACGTCTGTTTCTATCTATCTATCTATCTATCTATCTATCTATCTATCTTAGCCTTGTCATATCTATCTATCTATCTATCTATCTATCTATCTTAGCCTTGTCATATCTATCTATCTATCTATCTATCTTAATCTGTTCATTATCTATCTATCTATCTATCTATCTTAATCTGTTCATTATCTATCTATCTATCTGTCTTAGCCTTGCCATATCTATCTATCTATCTATCTATCTATCTTAGTCTTGTCATATCTATCTATCTATCTATCTATCTATCTTAGTCTTGTCATATCTATCTATCTATCTATCTATCTATCTATCTTAGTCTTGTCATATCTATCTATCTATCTATCTATCTATGTCACTTGATACCCATCAATTTATCTATGTATCTATGTCACTTTATGTTACTTTTTATGTATCTATCATACTTCATATCTATGTCAATTCATATCTGTGTCACTTCATATCTATCTATCTATCTTTGTCTTGTCATATCTATCTATCTATCTATCTTAGTCTTGTCATATCTATCTATCTATCTATCTATCTATGTCACTTGATACCCATCAATTTATCTATGTATCTATGTCACTTTATGTTACTTTTTATGTATCTATCATACTTCATATCTATGTAAATTCATATCTGTGTCACTTCATATCTATCTATCTATCTATCTATCTATCTATCTATCTATCTATCTATTCATTATCTATCTATCTATCTATCTATCTATTTATCTATCTATCTTAGCCCTGTCATTATCTATCTCATTTCATATCTATATCACTTCATATCTATATGCCACGTCATATCTATCTATCTATCTATCTATCTATCTATCTATCTATCTCACTTTATATCTATCTGTTTATATAAAAGTAATCGTTCCTGGTTCGACAGTTATTTATGACGGCTTCTCTTAATGTTCGAGTAGTACACATTCTTCCACTGGTGCAAACAGCTTATATGACATTATTTCTTATACTATTCCATATTATACTTGCCTATACTTTTGTTTAGTTTAGTTTCATCTCTATGATACACAAGGAAAAGATTAAAATACCATATCTGCTTTAACATCGCGTTAAAATACAATTAATGACTCATGAATTATATTTGATTCTCGTTAAATTTTACAACTATATCCGGGCACTTTATGGTTGATTATTGATGACGGAGCCATAAGACAAAATACTGAATTATTCTATCGATACACGTTCGGTTGCAGAGATTCCTTTAATCCGTCCTTTTCTTTGGCTATTCTACCGACATATAGTTACGGATACTTGTTTTTTGTCCCCTATTAATACGTACAGACCGAGTTGTAAGTACATCGGTTAACTATGAAAGGAGAAGAAATTTTCTATTCCTTGAAACTGTTAAGTTCGTAGAGGCTTAATAACGTACTTAACTAGCTGTCATTTTGCCCGGAGCTATTTTTGCATGTTTTCCAATGCATGTAAATTTTGGTTTGTTGTACTGAGTAGAACATTGCTAATTTTCCTTCTTAAATTATTTTCAAGTTATTCTACTTCTGCTGGTTCAAATTCCAGCCAATGTTACGGCATTCAGTTTTGTACTAATGCCCTTGGGAAAGGTATAAATCAATCTCTTCTTACACCAGCTATGGGTTAAATAGCAATGTAGACTGAGCTCAGTAACCATGGGTGACAATCAACCTAAGAGAAAGAAAATTCCAAATCAGCAGGAAATGACTCCTTTATCATTCACAAGGAAAGTGTGGAGAGCCATGATCGCCCACGTCATAGACTCACTTCAAAGTAATCACTAAGTATTTTGCAATCAGCTCTGAATACATGATTTATGTATAGCGATATAGATATAGATATACATCAAAATATATTAATGGGAAAAAGACAACACGAAACAAAAAAGCCGATAAGGAAACAATTTAACACATAATGTATATTTTATGAACAATTTACTGAAAATGATGGCGTTTATCTGCTGCCAGAATTTCTGACACAGAGAATAATTGTAGAAACGAAGAGGGTTTCAATTTATCTTTTTTTAGTAGGACTCCTCCCCTTCCTACAAATGCTCTATATCTACAAGGGTCAGATCAGACCAAAGATGGAGTATTGCTGCCATTTGACACAGAGAATACATGTAGAAACGAAGTTGATTTCACTTTATCTCTTGTTACTTTGCAAGGCAAATGATCAGATGAGCTGCATTTACTAGTGCCACCAGTTCAGACCATTACAGCTAAGATCTGGCATGTCGACCTACATTGAAAGGTCATGGCATTTCTGGATTAATTTTTGAACTGATTCACTCTTTCTCATCAAATAGCGAAATAAAAGTCGTCTTGAATGACCACTCTTCTAGATCGTATTGCTTTAATGCAGGTGTTCCCCACGGTTCTATTTGGACACAACTCATGTCAGAATTGAAATTATGTTTTTTTGTTTTTTTTATATCATTTCATATCAATATAGTGCAAAAAGCTTTTGCTATCATCTCTCAAGTGCATCCCCACACAGCATGCGGAACTGATGGTATCTCTACAGTCCTTAAGAAATGTGCTCCTGAACTGTCCCCTCTTCTCTCTAAACTTTGTAATAAATGATTGGCCGCTTTCTGCTTGCTGGCTTGTTGGAAATTCTCTTCTGTAGTTCCAGTCTTTAAGAATTCAGGTGAACTAATAGCCTTCTTCCACTTCTTTGGCAATGTACTAAAGGCCCTCATCAACTCTGAACTGTTTAATCACCTTACATTGCAGGTTCTTCTTTTAAATAAGCAATATGGCTTTTGCTTCTATAGGTCATCTACTGGTGTATTAACGATTATTTCTGAAAGAGCCTATCAAGCTAGACTAGAATGGTGAAGCTTTAGCTGTTGATTTTGACACATCTCAAAGGCATTTGACAGGATTTGGTATACTGGTCTTCTTCACAAGTTGAAAGTTTATGGGATTTCTGGATGAATTTCTGAACTGATTCAGTCTTTCTCATCAAATTGTAAAATGAAAGTTATCTTGAATGGCCACTCTTCTGGATCCTATTGCATTAATGCAGCCCCCACCCCAGGGCCCTATCCTTGCACCTACGTTATTCCTGATTTTCATAAATGACCATCGTCATGTCATCAGTTCTCAGTTCGGTGTTTATGCTGGTGGCACAACTATTTACTCCTGTTTTAATAGTAAATCCGATCGGTTCGATGAAGTCAAATTGGCAGATGATCTAAAAAATGACCCACAATCTGTTGTTAAATGGGGCAAGGAATGACTTATTAATTTTAACTCCTCCAAAACAAAACTACTCTTTTTAATTGTCTGATAGAATCCTTTTTACCATGCATCAACATGGCTGATTCTAACCTTTAGGAGAGAGGCTAATTGTGATTTCTCTTACTATCGTTTTATGCTGATATGAAGTGAAAAGATTATGTTGACTCATTTGCTTAGTCTGCTGTTAGGAAAATTGGTTCACTGTGTCGTGCTAGACAATTTTTCTCACCAGAATCTATCTTACATATTTATAAGTCTACCATTGATCCATGCTTTGAATAATACTGTCACATATACTGCTATTTCTGTACAGATTCTTAATTTTTACAAACTAAAAAATGAAACTGCTATTTTTAATCATTTGAGAGAACCATTCTTATCTTCCATCAACATGGCTGATGCTAACAGCATGAACATTACATGTTTGCATCAAACTCTGAGTTCTGCTATCGACATGGGAGATTATGGATATTCACTAATATATGTATATATATATACATATATATATGCGTGTGTTGTTAAATGGGGCAAGGCGTAGCTTGTTAATTTTCACACCTCAAAAATTAACCTGCTATTTTTAATCATTTGAGAGAACCATTCTTATCTTCCATCAACATGGCTGATGCTAACAGCATGAACATTACATGTTTGCATCAAACTCTGAGTTCTGCTATCGACATGGGAGATTATGCATATTCACTAATATATATATATATATATATATATATATATATATATATATATATAGGCCTGAAGATTATGTTTAAGATTGAATCATACTGTTGTGGCTTGGTGTTGACCTCAATGTTCACTTTTATATTTATATATGCTCTATCTCTGACAGAGCATATTTTCATAAATATTTTAATATATTTTATATTTTAATCCATAAATATAGCATACCTTAAAACTATATTTTTATCATATTATATATATATATATATATATATATATATATGGCTGATGCTAACCTCCAGCAGAGTGACTCATTGCGCTTTTTAAGACTAATGTTTTCAGTTGACATGAAGTGGAAAGATTATATTGAATCAATTGCTAAGTCTGCAGCTAAGAAAGTTGGTTCACTATGTCGTGCCAGACATTTTTTCTCTCCTGAATCTATCTTATTTATAAATCTACTATTGATCCGTGCTTTGAATATTGCTACAACATCTGATCTGATGCTTCTGCTGTATATTTAGAGATTATTAATAAAATCCAAATAAGAATCTGCAATATTATTGGTCCTAACTTGGCATCTCAACTTCACTCCTTTTCCCATCACCCTAATGTAGCTTCCCTTTGCCTTTTCCATAAATAATTTCATGGTAATTGTTCTGATGAACTTTCCTCTATGGTACTTAGACTTTGTGAATTTAAGCGCAGTACTAGATTGGCGGCAAGGTCTCATCATTTTACAGTTGAAATGGCTAGATGCAACCGTAAGTTCTGTGCTAACGGTTTCTTTGCTCACACTTCTCACTTGTGGAACTCTTCCAGCTTCTTGCTTCCCAGTCAACTTTGATCTTCAAAAATTTAAATGCAATGTCAATCATTATATTCTGTCTTCTTAATTCTTATTCTTTTATTGTTCTCTCTTCTAAATAGCGTTTTTTTTCTTCATATTTTTTCACACTCAGTAACCCCTTGTGTTTTTATTGTCTTGTTTTGGGGTGGGGGTGGACTAGTTATCATTCCACGTGCCAGTCTAGCTAAGTTACATAAATTTCTAAACGGAAGTTGCGTTTTATATTATGAAAATATATAAAGGAGGATGCGTCTTATACATTGAAACGTAGTTTTGAATTCCCCTCTTTATACCTTAAATTGTATGCTGTAGAGAAGCAGCAGCAGCAGCCATTGGTCGAGAACGTTACCGTTTTTCCAACTACTACTACTACTACTACTACTAAGACATTATCTTCTCGACTTTTCTTTCTGCGTACTCGTCTATTTACTGGTAGGGTTGGTTAGTTGGGTGCAGAACCGTTTTCCAAATTCTTGACGTGGTTGTATGACAGGGTACCATAGACGAGGCGGGTAGAGTGTGTGAGTGAAGCGGCTTGCCGAGCTTTGAGCGATCAACTCCGCCTTTTTTTTCTTTTTTTTTGAAGGAAGTTTGTTTAAAAAAATATCACAGGGTGTGTTTTGAATACAAATTCGCAAGTAAACACTCGGAGCGGACTGTTTCTAAAAATACGTAATCACGGCCATTTTGACTATGGTGTAATGGTTAACAAGCTTGTCTCGCTCGATCACCTGCGACTAACGAGTTAAGTCCTCACTGGGTGCTTCATACTTTCCGCCTTGTGCTACTTTTAAAGTTATGCTCAGGAAATCGAAATTTTTATCGTTGGCCCACATGCACTCCAAATGAAAAAAAACAAAAAAAAAAACAACAACCTTGCGTTACACCCTGCCTTAGTGTGGGGGTCAGTTAAATACTCTTTTGTTGGTCGGGCTGAGAACTTTTAAGTACTACCCTCCTCCACACGTATCACTTTTAGAAGAGTGGAATGGTAGAGTGGCAGGAGCAGAGAGGATGAGCGAATAAAAGATTTGTGGAAGAAGAGAAAATATGAGGAAATGTTAGAGGGGGAAACATAGAGAAATAGAGGGAGAGTTGAAGTGAGAGACAGAGAAAGCAATTAACGGAATATGAGTGTAGATAAAATATTGAGCAAAAGAGAAAAAAAAAAGAAAGAAAGAAGAGATATCAAGGGCAGATAATAGCGGACGGGAGGAGCGGAGTGCGATAACTACTAACCGGGTGGATGGTGTGAATGTCGGTCGACATAGCAACACCAGTACACATGGTCCGACATGATGGCGTCATTGTATATTAAAACCGCACTTGAGTAGAAAAAGATTTCATCAGGTAAGGAATTAACTGAATGTTTATTCCCGAGGGGATAAATAGCATACATGCAATATCTATTCAGCATTTATACAGTCCTCTCCAAATATAGATGAATATGTTTTATGGTGAGGGAATTAAGCGAAATCAAACAAAGACTAAATAACGATAATTATTATTATAAATAAATAAATAATATAATTGTTCTGATGAGCTTTTCTCTTTGGCACATAGACCTATATGAAATTAAGCGCAGTACTAGACTGACACTTAGGTCCCATCCTTTTACAATTAATATAACTAGATGTAACTGTGACTTCTATATTAACAATTCATTCTCTCGAACTTCTCGTTTGTGGAACTCTCTTTCGGCTTCACGCTTTCAAGTCAACATTGTTCTTTCAAACTTTAAATGCAATGTCAATCGTTATCTTCTGTCTTTATAATTAATGATCATTTATTGATCTCTCTTCTTAATAATGTTTTGCTTTTTCTCAAATTCTTTCACAATCAGTAATCTCTTGCGTCTTACACATTATTATGCATATCTAAGTTGTATTTTGTTAGCAATGCATTAATTCCTGACCACTGACAATACCTTACTTCCTGATTTTCAAGGCATTCCTATAGTAAAATCATCAGCAATGCATTTGTATCATCCATATCATAGCCCTATTCTATCAGTAATGCTTGCCTTCATTCCTGACCACTGACAATCCCTTTCTTCCTGATTTCCAATGCATTCCTATAGTAAAATCATTACCAATGTATTTCATTGAACACATAATAGATCAATCTATCTATCTATCTCAGTCTGTTCATATCTATCTATCTATCTAAGTCTGTTCATATCTATCTATCTAAGTCTGTTCATATCTATCTATCTATCTATCTATCTATCTATCTATCTAAGTCTGTTCATATCTATCTATCTATCTATCTCAGTCTGTTCATATCTATCTATCTATCTATCTCAGTCTGTTCATATCTATCTATCTATCTATCTATCTCAGTCTGTTCATATCTATCTATCTATCTATCTATCTCAGTCTGTTCATATCTATCTATCTATCTATCTATCTATCTATCTATCTAAGTCTGTTCATATCTATCTATCTATCTATCTATCTAAGTCTGTTCATATCTATCTATCTATCTCAGTCTGTTCATATCTATCTATCTATCTATCTATCTATCTATCTCAGTCTGTTCATATCTATCTATCTATCTATCTATCTATCTAAGTCTGTTCATATCTATCTATCTATCTCAGTCTGTTCATATCTATCTATCTATCTATCTATCTATCTCAGTCTGTTCATATCTATCTATCTATCTATCTATCTATCTCAGTCTGTTCATATCTATCTATCTATCTATCTATCTATCTATCTCAGTCTGTTCATATCTATCTATCTATCTATCTATCACAGTCTGTTCATATCTATCTATCTATCTCAGTCTGTTCATATCTATCTATCTATCTCAGTCTGTTCATATCTATCTATCTATCTATCTATCTATCTATCTATCTATCTATCTATCTATCTATCTATCAGTCTGTTCATATCTATCTATCTATCTATCAGTCTGTTCATATCTATCTATCTATCTATCAGTCTGTTCATATCTATCTATCTATCTATCTATCTATCTATCTATCTATCTATCTATCTATCTATCTATCTATCTATCCACTGTATTGACAATGGCGGAGTGGATAAAGCATTAGTTTATGACATTTGGTGACATGGTGATTGCGCTTTCAATACCTGGGTCGTGAACTGTATATTTATTTTCATGAAAAATATGAAAGCCCTGATGACGATTTGGGTGCTGCCATTTTGCTTTCGCCCGGATTCTTTAAAGTACGGATGGCAACTAAACGACGCTTCCGTCAGACAATGAAAATAGTTTGGAATTAACACTAACATTGATTTTTTTTGTGCATTTTCAAATGGCATTTGCCAATAACAGACTGTAACGATCCCGACTGGAATTCGAACTCGGCTCTCTGATTTCTCATTCAGACGCTATGCACTACATCACCCACGCATCCTTTGAAGATCAACAAACAGGAGGAGAGCAACAATTCTTCCCCATCATTTAAAGTGTACTATCCCAGACAACG
>OZ038519.1:64771399-64788899 GCA_964036315.1 Acanthosepion esculentum
ATATATATATATATATATATATTTGTATATATATATATATATATATATTTGTATATATATATATATATATATATATATATATATATATATTTGTATATATATATATATATATATATATATATATATATATATATCGTATTTTGTGTCGATTAATTTTAATGATCGACTTTTCAAAACTCGGAATAATCTTCCTTGCCTTACACGTGTGTTCGCGTGTATGAACGGCTATAGAAATCAACATCGTATGCTAAACAGTTTCACGCGATGAGCAGACCACTTCATCGCGTAAGGCCATATTGTTCACTCTTGAGACAAAAACATAGCAAATTTGTATTATATATATATATATATATATATATATATATATATATATATATATATATATATATATATATATTTCTTTGTGAAAAGCATATATATCACACACATAAATATATATAGTTATTTCAGAGAGATATAACTATGATATTGATGCGAAGTATATATGTAACTGTATGCTTTTCACAAAGAAGTGTATATATATATATATATATATCCGTATATATATATATATATATATATATATATATATATATATATATGTGCGTGTGTGTGTGTGCGCGCGCGTGTGAGTATGTGCGTATATATGTATATATATATATATATATATATATATATGTATGAATGTATATATGTATATATTAGTATTTATTAGTGTATTTGTGTAGTTGCAAACTGAATTTCTTGAGACATATATGGTTTACGATATATATATATATATATATATATATATATTGAAACCTTAGCCAATACGCATATATTAATGCATATTAATGAGACTTCAATGTGCATCAATATAGGCATATTTATTTAACAGTCTGGTTCTATATGCATGTATCTATAAACGCGATACAAGCGTCACAGACATATATACATACATAGATACATACACACACGCACAAACACACTCATACACACTCATACACACAAGCATATATATAAATGATAAATAGCTTGGAAAATAATTACTTTAAATAAAGTAGATGCAACCCTAGAGTAAAGGTCATTTTTGAAAAAAAAATTTTCTTGTTGATATATACTTTGTATTTTTTTAAAATATTTACATTTTCGTTTTTTCTTCTGATCGACAACATTTCATGATTTGTGGCGTTTTTTTTCTCCTTTTTAAACTCTATTCATGCGCAATTAAAACTGTTTCGACTGATCATTAAATAATTGAAAATAATGGATGTCTTCAGATGTGATACTTCCCTGTACAAGTGGCCATCTTTATCTATCTCTCTATCTATCTATCTATCTCAGTATATTCATATCTATCTATCTTATATTCATATCTATCTATCTATCTATCTCAGTATATTCATATCTATCTATCTATCTCAGTATATTCATATCTATCTATCTTTCTATCTATCTCAGTATATTCATATCTATCTATCTATCTCAGTATATTCATATCTATCTATCTATCTCAGTATATTCATATCTATCTATCTATCTCAGTCTATTCATATCTATCTATCTATCTATCTCAGTCTATTCATATCTATCTATCTATCTCAGTCTATTCATATCTATCTATCTATCTATCTCAGTATATTCATATCTATCTATCTATCTCAGTCTATTCATATCTATCTATCTATGTATCTCAGTATATTCATATCTATCTATCTATCTATCTCAGTATATTCATATCTATCTATCTATCTATCTCAGTATATTCATATCTATCTATCTATCTATCTCAGTATATTCATATCTATCTATCTATCTATCTCAGTATATTCATATCTATCTATCTATCTCAGTATATTCATATCTATCTATCTATCTATCTCAGTATATTCATATCTATCTATCTATCTCAGTATATTCATATCTATCTATCTATCTCAGTATATTCATATCTATCTATCTATCTCAGTATATTCATATCTATCTATCTATCTATCTATCTATCTCAGTATATTCATATCTATCTATCTCAGTATATTCATATCTATCTATCTCAGTATATTTATATCTATCTATCTATCTATCTCAGTATATTCATATCTATCTATCTATCTCAGTATATTCATATCTATCTATCTCAGTATATTTATATCTATCTATCTATCTATCTATCTATCTCAGTATATTCATATCTATCTATCTATCTATCTCAGTATATTCATATCTATCTATCTATCTATCTCAGTATATTCATATCTATCTATCTCAGTATATTCATATCTATCTATCTATCTATCTATCTCAGTATATTCATATCTATCTATCTATCTCAGTATATTCATATCTATCTATCTATCTATCTCAGTATATTCATATCTATCTATCTATCTCAGTATATTCATATCTATCTATCTATCTATCTCAGTATATTCATATCTATCTATCTATCTATCTATCTCAGTATATTCATATCTATCTATCTATCTATCTATCTCAGTATATTCATATCTATCTATCTATCTATCTCAGTATATTCATATCTATCTATCTATCTATCTATCTCAGTATATTCATATCTATCTATCTATCTATCTCAGTATATTCATATCTATCTATCTATCTATCTATCTATCTCAGTATATTCATATCTATCTATCTATCTCAGTATATTCATATCTATCTATCTATCTATCTCAGTATATTCATATCTATCTATC
Source organism: Acanthosepion esculentum (assembly GCA_964036315.1). Classification (NCBI taxonomy): domain Eukaryota; kingdom Metazoa; phylum Mollusca; class Cephalopoda; order Sepiida; family Sepiidae; genus Acanthosepion; species Acanthosepion esculentum. Next base: position 64,774,075 of record OZ038519.1, read on the forward strand.
TATCTATCTCGATCTTTTTATACTTATCTATCTCAGCCCCCTCATATCTATATATGTATCCCATTCTATAGATATCAATGTATATCTATCTATTCTCTCTGATTCTACTGATATCCGTCTACCTCACTTTCTTCATATCTGTTTGTGTCAGTCATTGTCTTATTCTCTCTTCCTCTTTCATTCACTCTTCCTCTTTCATTCACTCTCTCTCTCTTTCATTCACTCTCTCTCTTTCATTCATACTTGCTCTTTCATTCACTCTCTCTCTTTCATTCACTATCTTCCTCTTTCATTTACTCTCTCTCTCTCTTTCATTCACACTCTCTCCTTCTTTCGCTCTCTCTCTCTTTCATTCACAAATGTAAATAGTGTAAATAGTTACAATACCTCATCTCAGAAATATAGACAGATATATACTTGTATTCAGGCTGTAACAGCTAATAAATTTTAGGAGTATATGAATGTACTCATTATCGACAGCCAAGGAGGAAGACGGATTGGGTCGCTTAGCAACTACCGACATTGACACCAGAATGCCACCCAAATGACGTTCCAATCTTGATACAGGACTGTGATAGCGTGATATACTTATGAATGTCCCGGCTCTAGCTCTCGACCAAATAAAAATAAAATTACCGTCGAACCGCAAGAATTTACCGCTAATGACACGTAGGTAGCGATATAGGTTGTATATACTAGAACAATCGACCTCCGTTGACGTAATAAAGGGTTTGGTTCGAGATTCCAGCGTATATCACCTGAAGAAGGCCGGAGCGTACAACGGCCGAAACGTCTTGAATATGGCAATAAAGGCGAGGATAACAGTCCGAAAAATATAAATAGTTACAATACCCCATCCCAGAAAAATAGACAGATCCTGAAGAAGGTCGTGCCGTACAACGGACGAAACGTCTTGAATATGACAACAAAGATGAGGACAAGAATCCGAACAATGTAAATAGTATAAGTAAAGAACTCTTGTTTAGTTTACTGGATGCTACTTAATTAATATCGTTCACCGACGTAATTATTAAAACCAAACCGAAAAAGTTGGCCTGTTTAAAATTTAGCATAGCGTCTTGTTATTTGATGAATTCAAATATCGAGTTTGCTTTCTTTAACAAAAATGACGAAGTAATTTTTTCCGATTTCACTAATTTGAGTAATATCGACAATTCCGACCATAAGCGAACTTATCAACTAACCCCGAAGTAAAAACTAATTTCTCTAGGCGATTGAACGCTGTGAAATTTTCAAAATAAAATTCAATTTCGACTTTAGCCATTTCTGTCTTATCTTCGTCTCAGCACCCCTGAAGGCTCCCGGTAAAGTTTAATTTTATTTCGTACGCTTTTTGAAAAGTGTAATAAGGTTTTAAAACAAAACCAAAAAGCATTGATTAAAAATTTAAAATGTTGAAGAATTGCAATCGGAAGAAAACCGACGTAAGCAGTGCATATTTATAAAAGCGATAACATTTTTGACCGGCTTTGCAAATAAATTGCTTACGAAAACGTCGACTGCGGCGACAAAATTAGGCGGAGAAATTTCTGGTAGGGAGGGTTGGACAAGGCTAAATTGTTTTCTTTTCTTTCCTTTTGTTGAAAACTTGATTATGTGGTCATTTTGGGAGTTACAGCAATCTTTTATTTATTTATTTTTTATTACATAAAGTAAATTGATTCTTTCGTAATGAGAATTTTCAAAATGTACTTAACATCTTGAGGTTGGTCGGAGTCGGAGAGATTTAGCGAAATGAAAACTTTCAAATGATTTTAAAGCAATGGGAAAAGTAGACAAGCAGTGAACCATATTCAACGAAATTTTATAAATGTTGCGTAATGATTATCAAAAGGTTTCAAATGAGTCCGACCACTACTGAGCGCTTCATGATTTATAGCCTTGTGCCAGATTCACCTTAGTATCAACTCTAGAAATATTGAAACACACTTTCATATATATATATATATATATATGTATGTATGTACGTTGATGTGTGTTTTAACAATATATATATATATATATATATATATATATATATATATATATATATATATTGTGTTTATACGTTATTTTTATAGATATAAATATTTAAGTAAATTTACAATAAACGGTATTAATAAAATTTACTGGTCTGAATCTCCGAAAAATTGCAAAGAAAATATGTGTCCTCCAACAGGAATCGAATCTGTATCCTACACGGGACCGCCATAATGCCTGACGTGCTATACTATTTAGCTACAGAGTAAGCGGTTCCATGTAGAATATAGGTTCGATTAATGTCGGAGGACATATTTTCTTTGAGATGTTTCGGACATTCAGGCCGGTAAATGTTCTTAATAATGTTTATTATAAAAAGAGCATTTACTTAAATATTTATATCTATAAAAAGAACGTACAAACAAAAAATATATTAAAATAATTGTCGGAATTAGTCCATTCCATTATATATATATATATTATTATTATTTTAATATATTTTTTGTTTGTATTATTATTATTATTATTATTATTATATATGTATATATATATATATATATATATATATATATATATATATATATATATATATGTGTGTGTGTGTGTGTGTGTGTGTGTGTGTGTGTGTGTGTGTGTGTGTGTGTGTGTCTTTAAATAAATTTCCAGTTGTACAAAACTTTATAACAGCTAGGAACAAGCGTATTTTCTTATTTAAATTACCAGGCATAGTTGTTGTAAAAAAAAAAAAATGAGTTTCGTCCCAGATTATCAAGTTTTATTCTGGCAATTAAAAACGTGGAAATCAATTTTTGAGTGAGCTAATGGGGGAGGGGAAGAAAACATTTATTCAAGGAAACTAGAGGCCAATAATATTCAGACCCAGCAAACAATCCCTTTGTTTAAAAAGAGAAAGCTTGCGGGATCTGATATACAGACACTCTAGAACCTTTAGATAATATAAAGTGTATGAACGAGACAATATATAACAATACGCTTGATTTAGTTGTGTAACTCTACCGAGTGAAGATAGCTCTGGCTGACACCAAATTAGTTGTGTTTCAATCCTGGCTTGAGGCATTCGGAAGTCTAGTCGCACTGAGGAGCTGTGATACATTGTGGCCGTGTTCATAGTTGATGTTATTGGATAATGCCTTTTTCTTTTCTTTTTATTAATAATGCTCTCATTTTTTTAGCTATTTTAAAACATGTGGATGAGAAAATTATATTTGTATTATGAACGCGTATGTTGTGGATAGAGTTTGCTAGGTCTCCATCAGGATTTAAACGAGACCAATATATCTTATAAGGGGAAAGAAGTAAGTTTTTTGTGTGTATATATATCTAAATATGTCTGGGCGCTTATGTATTATAACCTGAGTGTGTTTGAATTGTTTTACGTGAGAGGTGGCCATCGCAGTTGAAGTAAACTGTAAAATGTATACATTTTTGTCTGGAGCTATCAACATCCTTTTTAACGTAATTTCAATGAAAAAATAAATTAAATACCATATATATTTTTTATTTTCTCCTCAGTAATTCTATAATTTTAAACTTCATAGAGATTAGATTTCGATTTCTAAATAGGTAATTTTTTACTTTTAATTTTAATTTCAAATTTTATAAATCTTTTAATATCTATGATAACCTTGCTTCGTTGTCAATTTTTTTGAATTCTCATATACTTGTATTTTGATTGGTCATTCTAGCTTATGTAACAGCGTTTACCCCTAGCGAAGGATCGTTAATTAATTTGAAACTTTTAAAACCATTTATTCTACATTCAACATCATCACTTAATAACACACAGTAGGTGTTGAAACAAAATGGCTACTTTTGTAGTGATTTTATAACATATTTATGTTATAATATTTAAATAAATAATTATATATATATATATATATATATATATATATATATATATATATATATATATATATATATATATAGGATGTGATGGATAAATTGTCTAAATTACGCGAAAATGAAAATAACACTAACATCTCATTTTAACAGATATATTTACCAAAATTACACAAAAATATCTTGAAATACTAAAGAGTAAATTTATTCAATAAAATCACCATTGGCTTCAACCACGACCTCCTGACAACTTTGGAATCTCCTGCAACTCTTTTGGGCAATCTCCTTGTTTAAGTTGGTTAATGCTGCCATAATCCTTGCCTTCAGTTCATCTTTTGTATTACAAAGCGTTTTGTTGGTCTCTCGCTCAACTGCGCCCCACACATAATAATCAAGGCAGTTGCAGTCTGGGGAGTTAGGTGGCCAGACGTACGGAGTGATGTGATCGCAGAAATTGTCTGACAGTCATGACAGGGTTCCCCTGCCTGTGTGGCATGGTGCAGAGTCCTGTTGCAGACATAGGGTCTTCCAGCAGCCATCCTGTTGGTCCAGGGCAGCACTTGATGTCGGCCACGGTGTTGAGTTTGAGGCCCTCACCAACAAATTTAGGAGTTCTACTATACTGTGCAGTCGACAAAATTAAAATCAAACAACGCGCATGCGCCAAATTAAAAAAAAAATCAAATGGCGACAATTTGTTCATCGCACCCTGTATATATGGAGATAAAAATTGCTTATTGATTTATCCGCTTATTGATAAATTTGTTTCTATGATTAAACACCAGTCCTCGTACGAAGTAAGCACAGACGATTCTGGTCAGTACTTAGAGGGGAAGCCCCCCTCCCTTGGAACAGTGGGGACTGTGAGCACACTTCTACAATCCAAAATACCTTTCGGCTTTAAATAACTAATTCACCTACCTACCAACCTATCAATCTATCTATCCTAGTGTGTTCAAATCTATCTCCCTATAACAGCCTGTTCATCGCTATATATTTATTATAGCCTGTTCATAGATATCTATAGCCTGCACACGGCTAAGGATCTATATTAGCATGTTCATATCTATCTATCTATCTATCTATCTATCTATCTATCTATCTATCACTGCTTGATCATAGCTATCTATTTATTATAAACTGTTCATAGCTATCTATAGCCTGCACATAGCTAACGATGTATATTAGCCTTGTCATATCTATCTATCTATCTATCTATCTACCTATCTATCTAACAGCCTGTGCATATCTATCTATCAATATTAGCCTCTTCATAGGTATATATCTATGTTCATACCTATATAAAAAAAGAATGAAAGAAGGAATAAAATTTCGCGAGAAAATGGAGGATGGACACACAGACATATATTATATATATATATATATATATATATATATATATATATATATATATAGAGAGAGAGAGAGAGAGAGAGATGTGTGTGTGTATGTATATATATCGCGAGAGAAAGAAAGAGAAAGGGAGGGAGAGGGAGAGCGTGTTGCTGTCGACATCTGGTTACCTTCTGCAGTCGCCGTCAACGAGTTTCATTTTGCAAGTATTTCTTTCGTAATCTTCGTGACCCAAAGTTACCGAGTGCGTTGGGGGGTAGACGTATGTTTTTCGGTGGTGCGCTACTAGTTCTCGACGGGTGATGAGGCTGACGCTCTCACGAAATAGCACCCTCGATCTTCAACGAGCGTTTCCATCCAAACACAATTTTCGAAGCCACCGCTTTCTCTTTTTATTTATGCAGTCAATGCGCCTCGCCCTCTTTTCTTATATTTCTCTGTCCATAGTCTCCGGCTCATCTATGTACATACCTGCATTAGCATTTCTCGATCTATCTGTCTATATCAGTTTTTTATATCCATCTATCTATATTAGCCTGGTCATATCTATCTATCTATCTATATATATATATATTAGCCTGGTCATATCCAACTATCTATCAATCTATCTATCTATATTAGCCTGGACATATCCATTTATCTATCTATATTAGCCTGGTCATATCCATCTATCTATCTATATATATATATTAGCCTTGTCATATCTATCTATCTATCTATGAATATATTAGCCTTGTCATATCTATCTATCTATCTATGAATATATTAGCCTTGTCATATCTATCTATCTATCTATGAATATATTAGCCTTGTCATATCTATCTATCTATCTATGAATATATTAGCCTTGTCATATATATCTATCTATCTATAAATATATTAGCCTTGTCATATCTATCTATAAATATATTAGCCTTGTCATATCTATCTATCTATCTATAAATATATTAGCCTTGTCATATCTATCTATCTATCTATAAATATATTAGCCATGTCATATCTATCTATCTATCTATAAATATATTAGCCATGTCATATCTATCTATCTATCTATAAATATATTAGCCATGTCATATCTATCTATCTATCTATAAATATATTAGCCATGTCATATCTATCTATCTATCTATAAATATATTAGCCATGTCATATCTATCTATCTATCTATAAATATATTAGCCTTGTCATATCTATCTATCTATCTATAAATATATTAGCCTTGTCATATCTATCTATCTATAAATATATTAGTCTTGTCATATCTATCTATCTATCTATAAATATATTAGCCTTGTCATATCTATCTATCTATCTATAAATATATTAGCCTTGTCATATCTATCTATCTATCTATCTATCTATAAATATATTAGCCTTGTCATATCTATCTATCTATCTATCTATCTATAAATATATTAGCCTTGTCATATCTATCTATCTATCTATCTATAAATATATTAGCCTTGTCATATCTATCTATCTATCTATCTATCTATAAATATATTAGCCTTGTCATATCTATCTATCTATCTATCTATCTATAAATATATTAGCCTTGTCATATCTATCTATCTATCTATCTATCTATCTACCCATAAATATATTAGTCTTGTCATATCTATCTATCTATAAATATATTAGCCTTGTCATATCTAGCTATCTAAATTAATGCATTAATTCTTGACCACTGACAATACCTGACTTCCTGATTTTCAGTACATTCCTATAGTAGAATCATTAGCAATGCATCTATCTTACCCTTGTCATGTTTTTCTATCTATCTATCTATCTATCTATCTTAGCCTTGTAATCACTATCTATCTATCTCTCTAAGTCTGTTCATATCTATCTATCTATCTATCTATCTAAGTCTGTTCATATCTATCTATCTATCTATCTATCTATCTCAGTCTGTTCATATCTATCTATCTATCTATCTATCTCAGTCTGTTCATATCTATCTATCTATCTATCTATCTCAGTCTGTTCATATCTATCTATCTATCTATCTATCTATCTATCTATCTCAGTCTGTTCATATCTATCTATCTATCTATCTATCTATCTCAGTCTGTTCATATCTATCTATCTATCTCAGTCCTTTTCATATCTATCTATCTATCTATCTATCTATCTCAGTCTGTTCATATCTATCTATCTATCTATCTATCTCAGTCTGTTCATATCTATCTATCTATCTATCTATCTATCTATCTATCTATCTATCTCAGTCTGTTCATATCTATCTATCTATCTATCTATCTCAGTCTGTTCATATCTATCTATCTATCTATCTATCTCAGTCTGTTCATATCTATCTATCTATCTATCTATCTATCTCAGTCTGTTCATATCTATCTATCTATCTATCTATCTATCTATCTATCTCAGTCTGTTCATATCTATCTATCTATCTATCTCAGTCTGTTCATATCTATCTATCTATCTATCTCAGTCTGTTCATATCTATCTATCTATCTATCTATCTATCTCAGTCCTTTTCATATCTATCTATCTATCTATCTATCTATCTATCTCAGTCCTTTTCATATCTATCTATCTATCTCAGACCTTTTCATATCTATCTATCTATCTCAGTCCTTTTCATATCTATCTATCTATCTATCTATCTCAGACCTTTTCATATCTATCTATCTATCTATCTCAGTCCTTTTCATATCTATCTATCTATCTATCTCAGTCCTTTTCATATCTATCTATCTATCTATCTCAGTCCTTTTCATATCTATCTATCTATCTATCTCAGTCCTTTTCATATCTATCTATCTATCTATCTATCTATCTATCTATCTCAGTCCTTTTCATATCTACCTATCTATCTATCTCAGTCCTTTTCATATCTATCTATCTATCTATCTCAGTCCTTTTCATATCTATCTATCTATCTATCTCAGTCCTTTTCATATCTATCTATCTATCTATCTATCTATCTATCTATCTCAGTCATTTTCATATCTATCTATCTATCTATCTATCTATCTATATTACCCTTTTCATATCTATCTATCTATCTATCTATATTACCCTTTTCATATCTATCTATCTATCTATATTACTTTTTTCATATCTATCTATCTATCTATCTATATTACCCTTTTCATATCTATCTATCTATCTATCTTACCATTTTCATATCTATCTATCTAGATATCTTAATTTTTTTTAATGCTGTGTTAAAAAGCTTTACATGACAAGCACAGATGAAGTTCTTCCCAGTGGCCTCCAACTCCAAAAACAATGTTTGCCAGCAATTGATAGTGCCACTCTGAATCACATATTAATGTTTTAAAAAAAAACAAAAAATTTCACCGCAAGTAGGGCAATTAAGCCACTAAGGTGCAAGGAGATACTGACTGTCGGATAATATGACTAAGAAAAAATATTAAGGAGAGACGAAAATAAAAGGACCGAAATCAAGAAGACAGATGATAGCGATTGGCATTGCATTTCAATTTTTGAATATCAAAGTTGACCGGAAATAAAGAAACTGGAAGAAGGTTCCACAAGCGAGAAGTGCGAGAGAAGAAACTGTTAGCATAGAACTTACGGTTACATCTAGCTATTTCAACTGTAAATTGATGTGTGATTTGCCACCAATCTAGTACTGTGATTACATTCATAAAGTTCAGGTATCACAGAGGTCAGCTCTTCAAAATAATTGCAATGAAAATATTTATAGAAATGGCATAGGCTACGTTACGGCGGTGAGAGAGTGCCTGAAAGTAAGACATTAGGTCAGGCCCAATAATATTGCTGATTCTTAGGATTTTATCAAGAATCTCTAAATATACAGCAGGAGCACCAGACCATATGTGGCAGCAATATTCAATGCATGGACGAATGGTAGACTTATAAATATGTAAGATGGATTCGGGAGAGAAAACTTGTCTAGCATAATACAGTGAGCCGACTTTCCTAGCAGCAGATTTAGCAATGGATTCAATATCATCGTTCCACTTCATTTTCAGATGAAAAACTAAATACAAAAAAAAAAAAAATGATTAGAAATTTGAGTGTCTTTTTTCGCACTTTGCATGCTGCGTTATCCGACCTTTATTGCCTGGTTTTGTTGATAGGGAAGACTTTTCGCAACCAGTTGGCTCATCACCAAAAACCACTTCCGGTTTTTTTTTCTTCCCGGGTGAGGTTTCTATTTTTGATAGTTGCAAGTTTTAAATCTCTAATCAACAGTGAGATTTCATCTTCACAGATGTTGAACGCCGCCCCGCTTTCAGTTTTGGGGTCGTCTTGAATATGAAAGAACAAAATCAATTACTTCTCCCAAGAAAGATACGGTTAATTTGGATTCCCAGCCGGAGAGCAATGCAAAAGAACAGGATCTGGGCAGGAATTACCGTAATTCCCCATGTATAATACGCTTTCAGCCATAATACATACACCTAAAATTGTACTGAAAGTGTGGAAAAATGGTTCTACTCATGCATAATACGCGCCCCTTGTTTGGTAATCAAACCCTATAAATTGTACCTCTCCAATTTCATTACGGCCAGCGTTTCCCATTCTTATTTAAAAAAATGTGTTTAAACATAGAATAATATTATTCTAATTTAGTTTTATATTACTTATTATACTTAATTTATTTTACGGCAGTTTTTTAAAGATTTTTGTAGTTGTGCATAACACGCACCCCTAATTTTGTTTATTATTCTTTTTAGAAAAAATGCGTATTATACATGGGGAATTACGGTATGTTTAGAAAGCTCAGTCGCTAATGCCAGATAACGATAACAGACTCAAATTATTTTAAGAGCAACTTCTGTATCCGTATCATTTGTAATGTAAAAATCATATCTGCTTGCTGACGGTATGAATATCCTGCCATTTTCAAACGGAAAACTTCTCTGTTACACACGTTAAACGTTAAAGACTAGCCCCAAATGTACACGAATGACAAATATAACCTAGTCTACATGGCAACACAGCGCCATCTACCTTAAACTTTTTTTAAACTTAATAACTCAAAAACGAAGGATTGATGGATATATGTTTATATGGACTTCTGTCCTTGTTTTGGTGTAAGGAACCCGCCCCCAAATTTTGTAAAAGTATTTTTTATACATACTATATATATATATATATATATATATATATATATATATATATATATATATATATGTATATATATATATATATAGCATAATGAGAAGCCACGTATAATTTCTTGATATGTATATAATATGGAGAAAACAACTGAAAAGTTGCAAATTAAAAAAAAAATTGAATGTTTTTTTGTGAAAGTATTTATTTATATTTATATATATATATATATATTTGATATTTCAGATCTGCCCATAATATAATCTACTATTTATTCTGCACAATATGTCCCAATAGTGGATATACGTCAAAACAATTCTTATTCCCCCACAGCTGAACACTTTAATCAATCAAGACGCTCATTAGACAACTGTAAATGTTTATTGATAGATTCCGATTTTAGTTCCACATACGCACGCAGAAAAAAAGAAAAATACTTGATTTTAAAATTAAACACATATAAACTATTGTTAAACAAAGACTTGGGAATTTTAAATCTGTATAAATATTTCAATAGTTAAAATTTTTTTTTTTAGATATAGTTAAAAAAAAACCCTTTTTAAAGAACATCTAAAATATTATCGTTAGATTTACGTTAGAAATATTCAAACACAGTTGCATTCCACATCACGTGACGTCCGCGTCTCGCGACGGACGTTACTTGAAAACAAACTTCTGAATATAGTTATTTAATTTATTTCTGACGAGAGATCGGGTCAGATCTGAAATATCAAATATATATGTATATAAAAATATAAATAAATACTTTCACAAAAAAACATTCATTTTTTTTTTTTAATTTGCAACTTTTCAGTTGTTTTTTCCATATTATATATATATATATATATATATATATATATATATATATATGTATTGATGAAATTGAAAGACAAAATGAAAATTTTATTCGCGATGCGCTTCATTCTTTAGGATTTCATCGGACTGGGTTTGTTTACGTTGTTATGACTACATATGCGAATAAACGAGAGACGCTGGTAGTTTCAAAATCTTTTGAAAGAATTTTTGAAATAATCTTTTTCAATCTAGCCAGATTCAGCCATATTCTTTTTTTTCGCATTATCATTGTTTTTAAATATCACAGAAGCTCTGCTAAGAATGGTGATCCGTTGTAAAAACCTGGACCCAAATTTACAGTATATAATAGCGATCAAAGCACTTTCTAGACATTTACAGTTGCATTGTTGATGTCAAAATTGTGGTCAGTTTCCTTACGGTAAACAACCAATGCGTTTTGTGTGTTGTTTTTTATAATGTCTTTTTTGTGGTCATATCGTCTTTTGTTTAAACTTCTTGGGGTTTCTCCAATATATTAATTCTGGCAATCCTTGCTGTTGATAGAATAAATTCCTCCTTGAAGTTTTGGCTTGTTTTGTTTTGTAAGAATTAAGTCTTTTAAAAATGAAAACAAAAGGGCGTGGAAGAATTAGGAACAGAAACATTAATGATGAGCAGAAAGAGAAAGGAAAAATCAGGTGGACAGTAGATAGCAATTGACATTGCATTTAAAATTTTGCAGATTAAAGTTGGCTGGAAAGCATGGAGCCAGAAGGGAGTTCCACAAGTGGGAAGTGCGAGAGCAGAAACAGTTAGCATAGAATTTACGGTTACATTTAGCCAACTCAAGTGTAAATTGATGAGATCTAAAGGCCAGTCTCGTACTGCGCTTAAATTTATGAAGTCTAGGTACAATTGTGAAGGGCTCATTCGAACATTTACCATGAAAGTATTTATAGAAAAGACATAGAGAGGCAACCTTATGGCGAGTGGGAAAGTGACTGGAGCTGAGCTGCCAGATCAGGACCAATAACATTGCAGATTCTTCTTTGGATCTTATCAAGGAGGTCAAGGTAAATAGCAGGGGCCTTGGACCAGATGTGGCAGCAATATTCTAAGCATGGATGAATAGTAGACGTATAGATCAGGACCAATAATATTGCAGATTCTTCTTTGGATCTTATCAAGGAGGTCAAGGTAAATAGCAGGGACACCGGACCAGATGTGGCAGCAATATTCTAAGCATGATCAAATGGTAGACTTGTAGATATGTAAGTAAGATAGATTCTGGACAGAAAAATTGTCTTTCCTGACATAATGAACTGACTTTCTTTGCAGCTGACCTAGCAATAGATTCAATATAGTCTTTTCGTTTTATATCAGCAGAGAACAAACGCCTGAGAAGGTGCAACGAGTCACTTCCCTGGAGGTTAGCATCAGCCATACTGATGGATAATTAATGGAGAGAAGTTTAAATCAGTTTGCCAGGAATCAGTTGTCTTGCATATTTCAGAGGGTGGTGGTTAACAAACTTGTCTCATAGATCAATTTCCTAGTATAAATAGTTTAGTACTTGTTGGCTACTCCTGTTACTGTGCACTTAAACCAAACAATGCCAAAGAAGGAGTAACGAGTCAATTTCATGTAGTTAAATTCCCAGATCAATTCTGTGGACAAGACAGATTTTTTTTTCAAAAAAAAAAAAAAATTCTCTTACTATAAAGGTAATTTACATTAACCAGAAAAAAAAGCTTGGACAGAAGCGTCTATCTTTTTAAATTTGGATTTTTTAATGTAACTATAACAACAGAGACATTTCGATTTCATTTTTGTCTTGAAAAAGTCATCCCATAAGTTCTGTCCGAATTTTGAATAAAGAAAACAAGTGACCAAATGTTACATTTAATTACAGATGCAATCAACAATGTATTTTCCCTGATTATCTGAGTTCCTTCCATCTATTAACAAGCTTACTAATTCCATTACTGTAAAATTCTTTTGGCTTTGATTCGAAGAACTCACAAATGTCAGTTTTAACCTCTTCCTGTGTTACAAAAGCTGTTTCTTCTAAATGATTCTGTAAGCTACGAAACAAATGGTAGTCTGAAGGAGCAAGGTCAGGAGAATAAGGTGGATAAGGAATTTTCTCCCAACCAAGTTCTTCGATCTTTTGTGACGTGATTCTTGCTGTATGTGGTCGCGCATTGTCCTGATGAAACATCACCCGTTTTCGATTCACTAGCGCAGGTCTTTTTTTGCTCAAAGCTTGGTTCAAACTCTCTAATTGCTGACAGTATATTTGAGCATTAATTGTTGCATTAGGTGGTAAGAATTCAAAGTGGATTATTCCTTGGCAATCCCACCAGATTGAAAGAAGAACCTTTTGCCCATGTTGTTCCCTTCTCGGCTGTGGCTGGTGTCCTTCCCCTTTACCAAGCCACTGTCTACAACGCTTAACATTTCGATAAAAGATCCATTTTTCGTCGCCAGTCACAACTCTATCCAAAAAAGGTGAAACAAGTTGGCGAGAATTGAGAGAAGAGCAGATGTCAACTCGGGTTTTGAGGTTGTTTTCAGACAATTCATGAGGCACCCATTTTCCAAGTTTAGGAACTTTTCCAAGTTGTTGGAGATAACGATGAACAGTTGTACGGTTTGAACTGAGAACCACTGCCAATTCGTCAACTGATAAAGCAGGATTTTCTTCAAGGGCTGCTTCAAGAAGCTTTTCCTCAAACTCAACTGGACATCCGGTTCGATCTTCATCTTCAAGGGTGAAATCTCCACCTCTGAATTTTGCAAATCATCTTCTGCAATGTCTTTCATTCGCACATTCCTCTCCATAAACTGAGTGAATGTTTCTAGCCGCTTCGGCTGCTAAGTTTCCTTTCTTGAACTCATAAAGCATTATGTGCTTCAAATGATTCTTGGGTACTTCCATGTTAGCAGGGTTTTAATCAAACAAAATTTAATTTTATTGTTCTCTGAAATAACAAAATGTTAAAACTCGGACAGAACTTATGGGGTGATCTTATATATATATATATATATATATATATAAGTATAGGATTGGTGTATACGGAATAAATTCCAATAACCAACAAATACTATTCTTAAAAGAGTGCTCAATACAGAGTAGAGCAAATATAATTTATTTGAAAATTATAAAATCACTACAAAAATAGCCATTTTGTTTCAACACTTCTGATGTCTCATCAAGTGATGGTGTTGAATGTAGAATGTAGGTACTACATTCAACACCATATATATATATATATATATATATAATAAATTAACATCTAAATGAACATCTTTTGTATCATTATCCATACATCATCTGACTCAATTTTTAATTTAACTTTTAATTTTCTTTAAGGACCCTTTTCTTAGACTAACTAATTTGTAATTGGGTTGGTTTGTCCTGCCTAAAAGAATGGGTCATATTGGTCAATTTGCTGTATATCTCAATGAACCAATTTCCAAACTTTAAAGGAAAAACTTCTTGGCCGGGTCAGTTTGTTTAGGCTTAATGCTACCTATCCATCCTTTCCTTCTTCCCTTTCTTTTTCATCTCCTCTCTTTATCTCATCTGTTTAAAAGAGCCTCACCATGTGTCACAGTTCTCCTTCCCCTCCTTCTCGCTTGCTTTCCCTTCCCTCTGTCAATCTAATATATCCGTCCAGTGTATTGTCTCCAATTACTAAGAGATTTCGATCTGAAGAGATGAATATATAGATATTCACGAAATAAATTACAAC
>OZ038519.1:64791399-64828899 GCA_964036315.1 Acanthosepion esculentum
AACAAAGATGAGGACAATAGTCCGAATAATGTAAATAGTGTACATAATACCACATCTCAGATATATAGACAGATACTGAAGGGCTGAAACGTTGTGATAAATATGGCAACGAAGATGAGGACAATAGTCCGAATAATGTAAATAATGTACATAATACCTCATCTCAGAAATATAGACAGATAATGAAAGGCCGAAACGTTGTAATAAATATGGCAACAAAGATGAGGACAATAGTCCGAATAATGTAAATAGTGTACATAATACCACATCTCAGATATATAGACAGATACTGAAGGGCTGAAACGTTGTGATAAATATGGCAACGAAGATGAGGACAATAGTCCGAATAATGTAAATAATGTACATAATACCTCATCTCAGAAATATAGACAGATAATGAAAGGCCGAAACGTTGTAATAAATATGGCAACAAAGATGAGGACAATAGTCCGAATAATGTAAATAGTGTACATAATACCACATCTCAGATATATAGACAGATACTGAAGGGCTGAAACGTTGTGATAAATATGGCAACGAAGATGAGGACAATAGTCCGAATAATGTAAATAATGTACATAATACCTCATCTCAGAAATATAGACAGATACTGAAAGGCCGAAACGTTGTAATAAATATGGCAACAAAGATGAGGACAATAGTCCGAATAATGTAAATAGTGTACATAATACCACATCTCAGATATATAGACAGATACTGAAGGGCTGAAACGTTGTGATAAATATGGCAACGAAGATGAGGACAATAGTCCGAATAATGTAAATAATGTACATAATACCTCATCTCAGAAATATAGACAGATACTGAAAGGCCGAAACGTTGTAATAAATATGGCAACAAAGATGAGGACAATAGTCCGAATAATGTAAATAGTGTACATAATACCACATCTCAGATATATAGACAGATACTGAAGGGCTGAAACGTTGTGATAAATATGGCAACGAAGATGAGGACAATAGTCCGAATAATGTAAATAATGTACATAATACCTCATCTCAGAAATATAGACAGATAATGAAAGGCCGAAACGTTGTAATAAATATGGCAACAAAGATGAGGACAATAGTCCGAATAATGTAAATAGTGTACATAATACCACATCTCAGATATATAGACAGATACTGAAGGGCTGAAACGTTGTGATAAATATGGCAACGAAGATGAGGACAATAGTCCGAATAATGTAAATAATGTACATAATACCTCATCTCAGAAATATAGACAGATAATGAAAGGCCGAAACGTTGTAATAAATATGGCAACAAAGATGAGGACAATAGTCCGAATAATGTAAATAGTGTACATAATACCACATCTCAGATATATAGACAGATACTGAAGGGCTGAAACGTTGTGATAAATATGGCAACGAAGATGAGGACAATAGTCCGAATAATGTAAATAATGTACATAATACCTCATCTCAGAAATATAGACAGATACTGAAAGGCCGAAACGTTGTAATAAATATGGCAACAAAGATGAGGACAATAGTCCGAATAATGTAAATAGTGTACATAATACCACATCTCAGATATATAGACAGATACTGAAGGGCTGAAACGTTGTGATAAATATGGCAACGAAGATGAGGACAATAGTCCGAATAATGTAAATAATGTACATAATACCTCATCTCAGAAATATAGACAGATACTGAAAGGCCGAAACGTTGTAATAAATATGGCAACAAAGATGAGGACAATAGTCCGAATAATGTAAATAGTGTACATAATACCACATCTCAGATATATAGACAGATACTGAAGGGCTGAAACGTTGTGATAAATATGGCAACGAAGATGAGGACAATAGTCCGAATAATGTAAATAATGTACATAATACCTCATCTCAGAAATATAGACAGATAATGAAAGGCCGAAACGTTGTAATAAATATGGCAACAAAGATGAGGACAATAGTCCGAATAATGTAAATAGTGTACATAATACCACATCTCAGATATATAGACAGATACTGAAGGGCTGAAACGTTGTGATAAATATGGCAACGAAGATGAGGACAATAGTCCGAATAATGTAAATAATGTACATAATACCTCATCTCAGAAATATAGACAGATACTGAAAGGCCGAAACGTTGTAATAAATATGGCAACAAAGATGAGGACAATAGTCCGAATAATGTAAATAGTGTACATAATACCACATCTCAGATATATAGACAGATACTGAAGGGCTGAAACGTTGTGATAAATATGGCAACGAAGATGAGGACAATAGTCCGAATAATGTAAATAATGTACATAATACCTCATCTCAGAAATATAGACAGATAATGAAAGGCCGAAACGTTGTAATAAATATGGCAACAAAGATGAGGACAATAGTCCGAATAATGTAAATAGTGTACATAATACCACATCTCAGATATATAGACAGATACTGAAGGGCTGAAACGTTGTGATAAATATGGCAACGAAGATGAGGACAATAGTCCGAATAATGTAAATAATGTACATAATACCTCATCTCAGAAATATAGACAGATAATGAAAGGCCGAAACGTTGTAATAAATATGGCAACAAAGATGAGGACAATAGTCCGAATAATGTAAATAGTGTACATAATACCACATCTCAGATATATAGACAGATACTGAAGGGCTGAAACGTTGTGATAAATATGGCAACGAAGATGAGGACAATAGTCCGAATAATGTAAATAATGTACATAATACCTCATCTCAGAAATATAGACAGATAATGAAAGGCCGAAACGTTGTAATAAATATGGCAACAAAGATGAGGACAATAGTCCGAATAATGTAAATAGTGTACATAATACCACATCTCAGATATATAGACAGATACTGAAGGGCTGAAACGTTGTGATAAATATGGCAACGAAGATGAGGACAATAGTCCGAATAATGTAAATAATGTACATAATACCTCATCTCAGAAATATAGACAGATACTGAAAGGCCGAAACGTTGTAATAAATATGGCAACAAAGATGAGGACAATAGTCCGAATAATGTAAATAGTGTACATAATACCACATCTCAGATATATAGACAGATACTGAAGGGCTGAAACGTTGTGATAAATATGGCAACGAAGATGAGGACAATAGTCCGAATAATGTAAATAATGTACATAATACCTCATCTCAGAAATATAGACAGATACTGAAAGGCCGAAACGTTGTAATAAATATGGCAACAAAGATGAGGACAATAGTCCGAATAATGTAAATAGTGTACATAATACCACATCTCAGATATATAGACAGATACTGAAGGGCTGAAACGTTGTGATAAATATGGCAACGAAGATGAGGACAATAGTCCGAATAATGTAAATAATGTACATAATACCTCATCTCAGAAATATAGACAGATAATGAAAGGCCGAAACGTTGTAATAAATATGGCAACAAAGATGAGGACAATAGTCCGAATAATGTAAATAGTGTACATAATACCACATCTCAGATATATAGACAGATACTGAAGGGCTGAAACGTTGTGATAAATATGGCAACGAAGATGAGGACAATAGTCCGAATAATGTAAATAATGTACATAATACCTCATCTCAGAAATATAGACAGATAATGAAAGGCCGAAACGTTGTAATAAATATGGCAACAAAGATGAGGACAATAGTCCGAATAATGTAAATAGTGTACATAATACCACATCTCAGATATATAGACAGATACTGAAGGGCTGAAACGTTGTGATAAATATGGCAACGAAGATGAGGACAATAGTCCGAATAATGTAAATAATGTACATAATACCTCATCTCAGAAATATAGACAGATACTGAAAGGCCGAAACGTTGTAATAAATATGGCAACAAAGATGAGGACAATAGTCCGAATAATGTAAATAGTGTACATAATACCACATCTCAGATATATAGACAGATACTGAAGGGCTGAAACGTTGTGATAAATATGGCAACGAAGATGAGGACAATAGTCCGAATAATGTAAATAATGTACATAATACCTCATCTCAGAAATATAGACAGATAATGAAAGGCCGAAACGTTGTAATAAATATGGCAACAAAGATGAGGACAATAGTCCGAATAATGTAAATAGTGTACATAATACCACATCTCAGATATATAGACAGATACTGAAGGGCTGAAACGTTGTGATAAATATGGCAACGAAGATGAGGACAATAGTCCGAATAATGTAAATAATGTACATAATACCTCATCTCAGAAATATAGACAGATACTGAAAGGCCGAAACGTTGTAATAAATATGGCAACAAAGATGAGGACAATAGTCCGAATAATGTAAATAGTGTACATAATACCACATCTCAGATATATAGACAGATACTGAAGGGCTGAAACGTTGTGATAAATATGGCAACGAAGATGAGGACAATAGTCCGAATAATGTAAATAATGTACATAATACCTCATCTCAGAAATATAGACAGATAATGAAAGGCCGAAACGTTGTAATAAATATGGCAACAAAGATGAGGACAATAGTCCGAATAATGTAAATAGTGTACATAATACCACATCTCAGATATATAGACAGATACTGAAGGGCTGAAACGTTGTGATAAATATGGCAACGAAGATGAGGACAATAGTCCGAATAATGTAAATAATGTACATAATACCTCATCTCAGAAATATAGACAGATAATGAAAGGCCGAAACGTTGTAATAAATATGGCAACAAAGATGAGGACAATAGTCCGAATAATGTAAATAGTGTACATAATACCACATCTCAGATATATAGACAGATACTGAAGGGCTGAAACGTTGTGATAAATATGGCAACGAAGATGAGGACAATAGTCCGAATAATGTAAATAATGTACATAATACCTCATCTCAGAAATATAGACAGATACTGAAAGGCCGAAACGTTGTAATAAATATGGCAACAAAGATGAGGACAATAGTCCGAATAATGTAAATAGTGTACATAATACCACATCTCAGATATATAGACAGATACTGAAGGGCTGAAACGTTGTGATAAATATGGCAACGAAGATGAGGACAATAGTCCGAATAATGTAAATAATGTACATAATACCTCATCTCAGAAATATAGACAGATAATGAAAGGCCGAAACGTTGTAATAAATATGGCAACAAAGATGAGGACAATAGTCCGAATAATGTAAATAGTGTACATAATACCACATCTCAGATATATAGACAGATACTGAAGGGCTGAAACGTTGTGATAAATATGGCAACGAAGATGAGGACAATAGTCCGAATAATGTAAATAATGTACATAATAACTCATCTCAGAAATATAGACATATCCTTAATAATGGTTAATAGAATCGCCGAAAGCGTTCGCATATAGACAACATTCAGACAGTTTTATACACTTTATACACAGTAGTGGAAATACCTATCCGAACAGAAGAAAAAATTGAATGAAAAGCTTAATCGCAGTATCTTGTCAAGTGTCTTGAAAAAAAAATCTTTTTTCACATTAAGCTTCACCGTATACAAGGACTGGAAGCCACTCCAGATAAAAGGTTACGTTATGGGTCAGTTTATGGATAAGAGGGCTATATAACAGTTACCTCTAGATTTTAACGGATTAAGATTGTTATGATCAGGGAAACATCCTCTTGGGAGTCGGCTCCACAGATCAATGGTTCGCGGGAAGAAGCTATTTGAATGGAGCTTACTCCTCGCCGATGAAATACGGAGGGAATCTGGATGAATTGCTACTATGTAAATACATGGCGGGTCCGAGTCATGAAGGTTAGACCTGTAGGAATCAAGGAATCTAGCTCGTCCGAGCACTTTCAATGGAAGTAGCGATAGAGAAGTGAGAGGCTCAGATGTATTTATATATATATATATGAATAAAGAAAAATATACTGTATATGCAATTTTTTATTCACACACACACACACACACACACACACACACACACACACACACACACACACACACATATATATATAAATAAATATAAAAGTTGACTTCTATGTTCACTTTTATATTTACACACGCTCTATCTCTGATATTGAGCACTTCATCCCATAAATATAGCACACTCTAAGACTATATTTCTTTATATATATATATGAATGGAATTTTAAAAGGGCTCAATACAGAGTAGAGCAAAATATTATTTATTTTAGGAAATTAATCGTTCAGTATCCCGTAATTTTCAATCGTCTGTGGAGACGTATTGATATGCGTCGAAACACGATCACATTTGTGTAGCGACTTTTAACGTGTTTTTGATTTAATATCCGAAAACAATATATATATATACATATTTAGTTTACGAAAAACTAGGTAATCCGTATGGGTAGACCCAAGGAGGATAAAATCCAGAGAGCTCAATGTAAATCAGAGCTAATAATTTAAATAAAAACACCACTTTAAGGTTCCATATAATAAATTATTTCACTATGGTGAAATAATTTATTATATGGAACCTTAAAGTGGTCTGTTTTTATTTAATCTATCTATCTATCTATCAATCTATATATATATATATATATATATATATATATATATATATATATATATATATGAATAAAGATAAATATACTATAAATATTAGATTAAGGAGAATATTTTTCTGAATTTTTAAGATTACTGAGTAATTAATAATTATATAAAAAAGGCTGCCACATTAAATTCTTCATGTAATCTTTAAAGATATATCTATCAAAGAAAAAAATTAGATAAACTTCCGTTAGTCAGTCAAGCTATCAAGAACTTAAAACAGCTACCGTCGTGTTAAAATAATTATATCTGCAATAATTTAAACTTAAAGAAAATAATTTGTTTCAAATCAGATTAAGTAAACTTTAAATTAGCTAATATTCCCCAAATAAAGTTTTAGAAAAGTAAATTTTATTTTTGAAAGTTTTTTTTTTTTAATAAAGAGAATTACATAATATGACGGATGGTTTAAAATGGCACCAAAATCAGCAGTTTTAGCAATTTCAAAATAAAAACTCCTTCCAGTCAATTTAAATTAGTTTTTGAAATATAGCAACGTATTTTGCTTATTGGAAATATTATTAAATTTAATCTATTAGCTTGAAATTAAAACTAAAATAGAAACTTCAAGAAAGATATTTCATTTTAAAGAATCGATTTTATGTATTGCGTTTCTGCGGAGGTACATATATATATATATATATATATATTTAAAGACATTTTTATGTTTAACATTGTTTTTATAGATACAAGTATTTAAGTAAATGCTCTGTTTATAATAAACAGTATTAATAACATTTACCGGCCTGAATGTCCGAGAAACAATGTTAAACATAAAAATGTCTTTAAATAATTCTCGGACTTTGTCCATTTCATAATGTGTAATATATATATATATATATATTCACTCTCTTTTTTCGACTTTATTCTTTGTTTGGGGAGGTGGCAGTTTGTCTCAACTCAAATTATTTGTTCTCTACGTCTATTTTATCTTTTCGTTTTTGACGCTTCCCTTCCCATAATGCCATAGGGAGGAAATATGGCAGAGAAGAACAATAATCCCAGTCAGAATGTTGGAGAGTATGAGCCCTGATCTTAGGCTAAATCTTCATTCATACGTGATTAATCGCGTTATTTTTTACGGGTACTGTGCCAATAATAATAATAATAATAATGATGATAATAATACTGAAGGTATAAACGAAGGAAAGAAATATGGCGGAACATTAGAACGTACCCGAGAAGGCAGTTAGGGTTTTTAAGAAAAGACATGAATAAATAAATACGCTCAAATCGTAAATTCACGCATAGCATAGATTTCTGTAGTGTGTAATACCCTAGTCGCCATTTTCTATCCCGTATCGAGTCCACTGCACTAAATCACACCGTCATGATCCCACACCGTAACTTCTACCACAACACATACACTCTCTCTCACTTTGTATGTTTTCAATTTTATAAGGGTGTAACTCACCTCACACAGCACCTCGACTTTTGCTGTATTAGTTTTCGAGCGTTTTTTTTTTATTGTTATTTCTTTTCTCTGACTTTTCTCTATTTTAAAGGTATATATATATATATATATATATATATATATATATATATGAGTGAGCGAGTTTCTTTATTTTAAGTTCACGCAACCTGATCAGTCGGCCATATTGTTTGACATATGTTAGAAAAGGGGTGGGAGCACTCCGGTTGAGAGAGAGAGAGAGTGAAAGAAAAGAGAATAGACAAAGAGACAAAGAAAATGAGGGAGAGGTAGAGAGAGAGGGGGTGGAAGAGAGATTAACAGGAGTGAAAACAACTGAACTGGAAGCAGGCAACGTTAATACCGTACACAGCAACAATGGATCGCTTAAGCAGAATTTTTTTTTAAGTAGCTAAACAACGTCATCAAAGATGTCGTTTAGGGCGGGAATCTAACTAGTTTATTTGCACCAGAATTTCTTCAGCGATTTCTTCTACATTTTTTTTTTACCTTTTTTCTTTGTTCGCTCTCCATTTCTGTCGTTTCCTCTTCTCTTTCGCTGTCTTCTTCTTCTTCTTCCTCCTCTTCTTTTCTACTTCTTCTTCTTCTTCCTCCTCTTCTTTTCTACTTCTTCTTCTTCTTCCTCCTCTTCTTTTCTACTTCTTCTTCTTCTTCCTCCTCTTCTTTTCTACTTCTTCTTCTTCTTCCTCCTCTTCTTTTCTACTTCTTCTTCTTCTTCTTCTTCTTCTTCCCTTTCTGTTTCTTCTTGTTGACCTTCGCTTCTTTTTCTTCTTTTTCGATTCAATTTTTTCTTCCTCTTCTTTTCGTGTTTCCATTTCTTCCTCTCCTTCGTTTCTATTTCTTCTTCCTTTTCTTTTCTTTTCCATTTCTTTTTCTTCTTCTTCCTCCTCCTCTTCTTTTTTCCATTTCTTCTTCTTATCCATTTCTTTTTCTTCTTCTTCCTCCTCCTCTTCTTTTCTTCTTCCTCTTCTTCATTTCTTTTTCTTCTCCCTCCTCCTCTTCTTTTCTTCTTCCTCTTCTTCATTTCTTTTTCTTCTCCCTCCTCCTCTTCTTTTCTTCTTCATTTCTTTTTCTTCTTCTTCCTCCTCCTCCTCCTCCTCTTCTTTTCTTCTTCTTCCTCCTCCTCCTCTTCTTCTTCTTCCTCCTCCTCTTTTATTCTTCTTCTTCCTCCTCTTCTTTTCTTCTTCATTTCTTTTTCTTCTTCTTCTTCCTCCTCCTCTTCTTTTCTTCTTCCTCTTCTTCATTTCTTCTTCTTCCTCCTCCTCTTCTTTTCTTCTTTCCCTTTTTTTTACATTTCTTCTTCTTCTTCTTCTTCTTCTTTTCCATTTCTTTTTCCTCTCCTTCGTTGTTTCCATTTCTTTTACTTTGTTTTCTTTTCTTCTTCTTTTCCATTTCTTCCCCATGTTTTCGTTCTCTCTCGTTTTCGTCTCCCTCACCTAACCTCTCCATATCAGACATTTTTTTCTCTGCTTTTCTGCTTCTTTTTTCTTTCTTCCTCGATTTAGAACTACCGGCGTCATTACTGTACGCCCCCCCCCCCCCCACATCAACGCACGTCCAATATCACGTCATGATAAATATACACGCGGTAAGTTAAGCCGCGTGCTGTAGAGTGATATTTACTCGTTTTCTTCTGGTTGGTCATTGCCAGCGGGGGCCTATCTTCGGAAATTATGCCCCCTTCCCGTCCAATCAACTGACACTGTACAATCAATCGTTTTGATAAACTTTACTGTAAATATAACAAGTCAAACTCGTCATTTTTTTTAATTAACAAATTATGGTACGACAATTGCTATTTGTTTCTTTATTTGGCTTTCGCTGCATTTGAATGCCAAAAGATGCCTTTCAGAAGCGAAGCAAAGTATTAAGAAGCAGGAAAGATTTGTGACAAAAACAAAGAAAAAAGGGGGCTGAACAGCTATGTATTAACCCTGCTATATTGTAGTGAAAGCTGGCGACTTTCCTCGCATATGAAGAAGAGATTTGAAGCAACAGTGTTATGGTTCTACTGCTGAGAATACCATGGAAAAAAACGTGAGCAAAGAGGAAGTTTCCAAGAAAATGGGGATGAAAAAGACATTTGCGTAGTAAAGGGACAAAAATAGAACAACAACAACAACAACAATAATAATAATGATAATATTTTTTCTCAAAAATATGGCACATGAGAACATCAACAATCTCTGTTGTAGTTGGAGCCCTCGGATTGAGTGGAAAAGATTGCAATAGACTGATTGAAGGGATTCCTTGAAGCCCAAACCTTAAAGAAATACAAAAAAAAATTGTGCTCACGGGGACAGCCCACACCTTACGAAAATATGTTGTTTTTAATTGCTCAGTGGAAAATCTCATGATGCCATTTCTGGCGGGACCTGGAAAGAAATGACTACATACCAGGAATCAAAGGAGAAATAATAATAATAATAATAATAATAATAATAATAATAATAATAATAATTGTTACTCTGGGTACCATAATTACTGAACTTCCGAATTGGCTGGAAAAGATTGGGGTGAGTGTCAATACTTGGGACTGTTCGTATTATCCACGAATCTTCGAATCCTGCTAAAAATGTGCCACCTCAGTCCACTGATTGTAGACACGCTTGGTGCTTTTTTTTCAATCTCCAGGCAAATTTATTGGGTTTACAAATCAAATAATAATTGACCACTTAATGTTTGGCTGTCCAATTTTGACACCTAAGGAATACACAGGTCGATATAAGATTGGAGAGTATATTCTTTGGAATACATGTCTGTAATGCGGTGCCTTACATGCTTGAAAATGGTATGATTATCACCCTGAGCCTGTCATGGAACGCCATGAAGTTATTATTTTCGACTTTACCATTCTTACTCACAGACATATAAAAGCTAATAGAGCAGACAGTGTTTAAAAACTACAAAGAAAAAACAAATTCCTCATCATACGTGATATCGGATAAAGTATCTATATCTATAAAACAGATGTCTGTGTGTCTGTCAGTCTGTGCTATTTATGTACGTCCACATTTCCCGACCGATTTTGATGAAATCGTAGACACGTGTTGCAAATTTAACAACTTACGCCAGGCCCAACTTTTTAATCTTCAGATAAGTTTGGCAGAAAAATCGATAAAACTGAAGGTGGGTACGACTTTTTGCAAAAACCAAGGCAAAATGACATGCGAACAAAGTTTTTACTGGATGAGGTGATGTTCTTTGCCCTTAATGCAAAACATCGGCTCATGTTACGAGGTTCATGTGGATTGCTTTTGGTAGTTTTCCTACTACATTGGCTTCACACAAAAAATGGCAAAAAGCTGTTAAAAATCGGGTTTCTCGTATTTATTTGAAATAAAAACTTGAATAACTTTCTTATTTTTTATCCGATTTCCTTCAATCATATCGCAAGAAAATTGTGATCATGCAAGAAACAAGATAGTATGGTTTTAGTCCAGCTCGCTTCCCCGCCTATAACGAAAAACCACGAAAAACTGTTCAAAAAGCCCGTTGTTCAGCCATAAAATCCTAGTTTTTCATCCGATGCTTTCCAAATTTGCCATGTAAATTACATATGACACACAAATTGTCTTGCGTGGAAGTTTGGTTTAAATTATTTAAGTTAAATGGACGAATTCTGTGACAAACTAGGTCAAAAATCGGCTTTTGCAATTTAGCCAATAGTTTCTTCATACGATTCCATCCTAAATTGGCATTGATACAACCTATGATACAAAGATTGTTTGAGAAGAATTATTGAAGCATTAAAAGAGAAAAATTCCTGAAGGACCTTTTATTAACTCCAGCTTTACAGTAAACGTACGAAGAAAGAGGGGGGGAGCGTTCATGTGTTTGCAGTTAAATCAAGCACTGACGCTTCATCCCTGTTTTTGTTTGATTATTAGATCTGTGAACAATGTCATACAATTTGAAAGTTATTACGGCCATAGGAAATTTACTGAATATCTAAAACATTGAAACAATTTAACCCCGAGCAACGACTACACAAGAAGTTTTTATCGATGGGATACCTTCATTAAGAAAAATCAAACACTTGCGAAGGAGGTACAGTAAAAAAGATGAGGCGGGGAGTAGCTTAGTATACCAACAGATGATGCATGCAAGCGGGGACGCAGGCAGACATTTTTAGACAGGGGGTGCGGGTATACAGGGGGTGCGGTTATACAATTACAGCCATGTAAGAAGATGACAAAATAAATATAAAGTTCTTGAAATTGAAATTGAGAAAATGTTACACTTTAAAACTACTGGGATACCAATAATAACTGGAGCACTGGGTATAATAAAAAAAGTAGGGACAAGAACAATAACAAAATCTCTGGCCGTGTCAGTTTACAAGAGATTAAAAATCACTTTTTGTTTAATTACTCATCTGCTGATCACTTGATACGTTTCCTACGGCTTATCAACCCTTTTTAGGTTATTTAAAGTCAGAAAATTTTCCATTGTAAGAATGTTTTTGGGGGTCGGAGAGATAATTATTTAGTGATAAAAGTTTTATTAATTAACCCATAGCTGGAGGAGAATAGGTGGATTCATACTTTTCCCAAGTTTATTTACACTTAAGTGAATATAACAAACCCAACTGGAATTGGAACTCAACTTTCTGATTTACAATTCCGAGCAATTATACCAACTGCACATCCAAGCTTACAGCACCTGGTATTCCCAGGGGATCACCCATCTAGGTACTGACCAGGATCGACGTTGCTTACTTCGGTGTTTCCGCATGATATAGCCGTTACCGCAATATAAATAATTAATCTTGTTTGATTTGACTGATTCGTTTTTTATGGTTTATCAACCCTCTGCAGGTTATTTAAAGCCATTAAATATTTGTAGATTGTAAAGATTCCTTTTTACATAATTATGGTTTAATGATGAAAATCTAACTAATTAACCCATAACTGGGGGTATAATGAACCTAATTTCTGAACTCTGCTCTCCAGTTACCAATTCTGGGCCATTTCACCACCTGCACATCCAAGCTTACTTCAGCTGGTATTCTCAGGAGGTCACCTATTTAGGTACTGGCCAGTTTCGTTGTTGCTTAACTTTGGAAGCAATGTTTCAACGGGATAAAATTTTTATTATCTGTCTATATTTCTGAGATGAGGTATTATTTACACTATTTACATTATTCGGGCTATTGTCCTCATCTTTGTCGCCATATTTATTACAACGTTTCGGTCGTTGTATGCTCCGGCCTTCTTCAGGTGGTTGGAATGTCGAACTGAACCTTTTATTTCGCTCACTGGGGTAGACTGTTCTAGTTCCACGTGCCATGTCTTATGGATGTCAGTTATCTCCTGTTAATTCCCCTCTCCAAGTTCTCCACTGCCTTAACCAGGTATTGAACTCACACTTATAATACTCAGAAATTTATACACAGATGTTCTCAAGGACACATGGCACAGTGGATAAAGGCGTGAGTTAGATCCAGTGACAGGACCCAAAGAGTGTGAGTTCAATACCCATGCGCAATTAAAACTGTTTCGAGTGATCATTAAATAATTGAAAATAATGGTTGTCTTCAGATATGATACTTCCCTGTACAAGTGGCCATCTTTATCTGTCTATCTATCTATACAAGTATGTTCAAATCTATCTATCTATCTCAGTCTGTTCATATCTATCTATCTATTCTAGTCTGTTCAAATCTATCTATTCTAGTCTGTTCAAATCTATCTATCTATTCTAGTCTGTTCAAATCTATCTATTCTAGTCTGTTCAAATCTATCTATCTATCTATTCTAGTCTGTTCAAATCTATCTATCTATCTATCTATCTATCTCAATCATTTCATTCTTTTTTCTATATATCTATATTGAATATGTGAAACAAAACCTTTGACCTATTTTGCTGATGCCCAAGCGTCACCAGAAATATTAATTCCCACAAAAAACTAAAAATAAACGAGACAAAAGCTGATTGATTCGCGTTAATCATCTGAATGCTTGATTTTTCATTGTATTTTGCTTTAACTGTAATGTTAACAGTAACTTCTGATTGAAAACTTTGCGAATATCTTCAATTGCATTTCACCCTTGAAACATTTAATGTTAGATTTCTTGTGAGAAAAGAAAATTATTGATGTATGTTGTCTCGAAGAAACCAAAATCAAAGAAGGACATGAAATTAAAATCCGATTTGCAAAGCACGATTTAATAACTTTGAAAACGGACAGTTGCTATGGAAATGGTTTTGTCATCAATACCAGATGGAAAAATAATATCCATTGACATATATTGTATAGCGACATAAAAAGAATTATCAATAAAAAGGTCCTGATTCCCCTTAAAGAGATGGTTTTTTAACCCATTTTGCCCCATGCCCCCTTTTCCCCATAAGTCAGGGTGTCATTCCCCCCTTTCCAAGATTGAACAACTCAAAAGGTGCATTCCAAATAATTTGCATATATTATTGAAAATCTTCATTCTTTTCCCTTTTAGTACATCTACATTAAGATGGATTATTTTTGTAAGGGCAAAAAACACAAGAGCGAATGGAAAGAAAACCAAGCGTGACCTCTCAGTTTCACGGACCGATACATATTTCGGGTTTTGCCGCCTGGAGGTGTTCGAAAGTTAACATTTTAAGTCTACCAGTCTGTGGCCATAATTCCCCCACCCCTGAAAACCTCCCCCAGGGGTAAATTCCCCACTGATTGAGAACCCTTGATGTAATGGATAACGGCTCGGAATTGGTCATTGGAGGCATTCATTTGATTGATATCAGGCATAGAATTATCTTGAACTTCTGGAATTCTGGGTGGAATCCAAAGGACTGTCACGACGTGATCCTGATATTATTGTACAAAGGCATAGATGTAATTTGTGTGGGAATTATCATGGTATATCTTTACATTAGTCAGCGAGTAAATTTCCTCGGATTTTGCTGTCTCCAATGAATGCCGACATTGTGGATACGATACTAAAAACTGGAATTGGTCATTGGAGGCATTCATTTGATTGATATCAGGCATAGAATTATCCTGAACCTCTGGAATTCTGGGTGGAATCCAAAGGACTGTCACGACGTGATCCTGATATTATTGTACAAAGGCATAGATGTAATTTGTGTGGGAATTATCATGGTATATCTTTACTTTAGTCAGCGAGTAAATTTCCTCGGATTTTGCTGTCTCGAATGAATGCTGACATTGTGGATACGATACTAAAAACTGGAATCATGTTCTTAAATAGTCGTGTCAGATCGAAACTTTTATATGGATGTCATGCATGTCGCCAAATCTAAATCAGTGATTCTCAACCCATTTTGCCCCAGGCCCCCTTTTCACCATAAGTCTGGGTGTCATTCCCCCCTCTCCAAGATTGTCTGTCTCAAAAGATGCATTCCAAATAATTTGAATATATTATTGAAAATCTTCATTTTTTTCCCTTTTAGTACGTCTACATTGAGATGGATTATTTTTAGAGTGGCAAAAAACACAAGAGCGAACGGAAAGAAAACCCAATATGACCTCTCGGTTGCGTGGACTGATGTTTATTTCGGGTTTGACCGCCTGGGGGTGTTCGAAAGTTAACATTTTGAGTCTACCAATCTGTGGCCCTAATTCCCCCACCCCTGAAACCCTGAAATTCCTGGAGGAGGGGATTCCCCACTGGTTGAGAACCCCTGCCATAAAATCTGAAGAGGTTGGAAGATTTGTAGACTCTTTTGTGAGACAATGGCGTTTGTTGCGCACTGATAAGAGGTATTCACAAAGTCGTTGAAGATGAGAATTCATTGGTTGATTCGTTTTCCACGGCTTGTCAACCAAAGGTTATTTAAAGCCAGAAAATATTTTTTAGATTGTAAGATGTTTTTTGAGAGATAATAATGGTTTAGTCATACACGTCTTACTAATTAACCCATAGCTGGGGGATAAAATATGGATTCACGCATTTCTCAAGGGTATTTGTGCGTAAGTGAATAGAATATAACGAACACAACTTGAACTGGAACTCGGCTCTCCGATTAACAATTCCGAGCCATTATCCATTACACCACCCGCACATCCAAGCTTACAGCATTCCTAAGCAGTTACACATCTAGGTACTGACCAGGCTCGAAAGTTGCTTAACTACGATGATCGTATGGGAACCGGTGTTTCAACGGGATTTGGCCGTAACATTTTTAATTTTAGTATTTTAGTAAAATCTAAACACAGGAAACTGGATTTAAACGCGTATTTCTTGGGAATTGAAAATAAAATTGTGAAACTATTTATTTATTAGATTTTTGATTTACAAGAAAAATTTGGCAATAATTTGTCAGATCCTTTTGGCGCATCATAATATTGGGGTTAAACTTTGCCGAATAGCGTTTCAAAAACCCTGAAGAAACAGTTTAGGAGCGCCAATCTATCTATCTATCTATCTATTCTAGTCTGTTCAAATCTATCTATCTATCTATTCTAGTCTGTTCAAATCTATCTATCTATTCTAGTCTGTTCAAATCTATCTATTTAATCTAGTCTGTTCAAATCTATCTATCTATCTATTCTAGTCTGTTCAAATCTATCTATTTAATCTAGTCTGTTCAAATCTATCTATCTATCTATTCTAGTCTGTTCAAATCTATCTATTTAATCTAGTCTGTTCAAATCTATCTATCTATCTATTCTAGTCTGTTCAAATCTATCTATCTATCTATTCTAGTCTGTTCAAATCTATTTATCTATTCTAGTCTGTTCAAATCTATTTATCTATTCTAGTCTGTTCAAATCTATTTATCTATTCTAGTCTGTTCAAATCTATCTATTTAATCTAGTCTGTTCAAATCTATCTATCTATCTATCTATTCTAGTCTGTTCCTACCTATCTATCTATCTATCTATGGAAACGGTGGTACAAGGTGATGTGGCCTTAAACCTGAAGATGAGAAATCACACTGATTTGCAGTGTGCAGTCAACTCGAAACAGCCCTAATCATGATATAACATTATAGAAATTAAAGTTAACTAATTTAAATTTTTTTTCGTTGGGTCTCATTATTGTAAAAATGTTCTAAATTGTCTTATATATTTACCATTCCATATACCTCAGTGCTAAAATCAGAAATAAAGTAGTAAAACTTATTTCACTTATCTGGGGGTTGTTACGAAGCACAACCCTACTGAGGACAACTCCGAACTATTCCCTTATTATGATTGGCGCTTGACTTGGTTCTGACACGCCGTGCGAATGGACGACTTTGGACACTCATGGACCTTCTGTACGGTGGGCTGACCCAGGGAAAAGATGTCATCAACTTAGACATGTGGGGAAATAGTCGGGCGTGGGAGGTACTGTGCCAAGCGTTGGTGGTACAGAAATACCTCTTCAATTTCGAAATTATATTTTCCCAATAGTCGGGCGTGGGAGGTACTGTGCAAAGCGTGGGAGGTACTGCGCAAAGCGTGGGAGGTACTGTGCAAGGCGTGGGATGTATTGTCATTCTCAAATAAATAAGCCTATTAAACCACAATAGAGGCTGCGCCTAAAACATCATCCAGAGCTGCTTCTTTTATGTGTCGTGACTCTCCAGGACGTTGACAATCATGGCTCTCCACAATTTCCTGTTCTTTGTAGCTGTTAATAAATTTCGTCTTTTTGTTATCTTGCCTAAACCTTGTTCTGCCATCCATTTATTCAAGCTCACTAGGTAGGTTATGCATTGTTTTTCTATGTCCTGTGAGTATCAAATTTTCCAAGCCTTCTTTCTTCATTATGTGCCCTAGAAATTTCAGGTGTCTCTTCCTGATGTTAAGTATAAATGTCCTTTTTGTTTCCATTTTCTCTGAAACTTCATCGTTGCTTACATGTTCAATCCACTATTCTCAACTTCCTTCTGTGGAACTACATTTTTCTTGCTTCTTGTCTCTTCTTCATCTGTGCAGAGATTGCCCAGCATTCACTGCCATATAGGAGGACTGATATTATGTAACAGTTCAGTACTCTTTTCCTTGTTTCTGTTGATTCAAATCTCTTCTTCATCTGTGAGGAGATTGTCCAGCATTCACTGCCATATATGAGGACTGATATTACGTAACAGTCCAGTACTCTTTTCTTTGTTTCTCTTGCTTCAAGACTCTTCTTCATCTGTAAGGAGATTGTCCAGCATTCACTGCCATATAGGAGTACTGATATTACATAACAGTCCAGTACTCTTTTCTTTGTTTCTCTTGCTTCAAGACTCTTCTTCATCTGTAAGGAGATTGTCCAGCATTCACTGCCATATAGGAGTACTGATATTACATAACAGTCCAGTACTCTTTTCTTTGTTTCTCTTGCTTCAAGACTCTTCTTCATCTGTAAGGAGATTGTCCAGCATTCACTGCCATATAGGAGTACTGATATTACATAACAGTCCAGTACTCTTTTCTTTGTTTCTCTTGCTTCAAGTCTCTTCTTCATCTGTGAGGGGATTGTCCAGTATTCAGTGCCATATAAGAGGACTGATATTACATAACAGTCCAGTACTCTTTTCTTTGTTTCTCTTGCTTCAAGACTCTTCTTCATCTGTAAGGAGATTGTCCAGCATTCACTGCCATATAGGAGTACTGATATTACATAACAGTCCAGTACTCTTTTCTTTGTTTCTCTTGCTTCAAGACTCTTCTTCATCTGTAAGGAGATTGTCCAGCATTCACTGCCATATAGGAGGACTGATATTACATAACAGTCCAGTACTCTTTTCTTTGTTTCTCTTGCTTCAAGACTCTTCTTCATCTGTAAGGAGATTGTCCAGCATTCACTGCCATATAGGAGGACTGATATTACATAACAGTTCAGTACTCTTTTCTTTGTTTGACATTTTTCCTGTTTCTTAATACTTTGCTTACATTTGGGACGGCATCTTTTGCTATTTCAATGGGCTTTCATATTTCAAGATTGACAGATACCTTCTTTTATGTGTCGTGTCCCTTCTGGACATGGCGATCATGGGTTCAACAGCTTTTGGCAATGTTTGTCTTTTTACTATCACTCACTTCCTGTTGTGCCACACAAGGTCTTCAGGGGTAGGTGACCCTCTGTTTACCTCTGCCCCTCTTGCCTTCAGTATATCCTATGGGTGTCAAATTCTCAAAGACCTTTTCACCTTTACTCTCTCTTTTTTCCCTTTTATTCCTCTTGTTTATACGCTATTTTCTTCCCCCATATTCCTCCCTCTTACTTGCGCCCATGCTCTTGTCTTTACTCTCTCTCTTCTTTCTTTCATTTTCCTCTCTTTTTTCCTTTCTTCCTTTTGTTTTCCCTCTCTTTTTGTTTCATTCTCCCTTCCTTATCTTTTACTCTTTCTGCTCTCCCCTTCTCTCCCTTTCTTGTTTACCGCCCCCTTTCTCTTGTCTTTACTCTTCTTTCGTATGACCTTTCCAATCTATTTCTCCTCTCCTTTTTCCTGCTATTTCCTTCAGCTCCCTCTCTTTCTTTCTACCCCACCTCCTTTATCCATTCTTTATTCCTCTCTTTCTTTCATATTCTTTTCCTCTCTTTTCCTCTTTCTAATCTTATGCTCCTCCCACCACCATTGTATTGTACATTTTCTACTTCTTTGTCTAATTCCCGGTCTATCTCTCTCTATCTATTCTGTTTCCTCTCTCGTTGGTCTAACGGTCATATCATTTTGAAAGTCCGGTTCTCGTACGATCACCACAGTTAAGCAATATCGAGCTTGGTCAGTGTCTAAATGGGTGACCGTTTGGAAACATCAGGCGCTGTAAACTTGGATGTGCGGGTGGTATAATGGTTCAGAATTGTTAATCGGCGATCCGATTTCTAATTTCAGTCGGGTTCGTTATATTCATTTACGCGCCAATTCCCTTGGGAAGGGGGTAGGAATCGACATTTTCTCCCCCAGATATGGGTTGATTAGTAAGACTTGTATCAGTAAAAAAATCATTATTATCTCCAAAGAATTCTTACAATCTCAAATATTTTCTGGCTTTAAGTAACTTGTAAAAGGTTGGTAAGCCGTAAAAAACAACCAATCTTTTCTTTTTGACCACCTCACTTCTCCGTTCTTATTCTTTCCCTTTTCATTTATTTCCCCTCATATATCCCCTCTCTCATAATCATTCTCTCTTTCATCTCTCTCTCTCTCTCACTCTCTCCATTTCATTTTGTTGTTCTCTCTTTTACCCTCCCCATTGCTTCATTCTTTCCTCTTGCTTTCTATCTTTTTTATCCGCCTCCCCTAAAATCACATGCCCCCACCCCCTTACTGTCAAACATTCATTATCTTGCTTCGCTTCTCACCCTTTTAATAAAATTGAATCCAATGTGACTAGACCATTTTTGGTTGAGTTACCATTGTCAAATGAACATCATACCACTTAAAGTCATAACATACCTGTTTAGAAAGATGGAGGACTGTCTTGAGAAATGATACCGTAACAGTTTGATGAATATAAAAAACGGTCATCACTCACCTGAAAATAGAAAAAAAATTAATGGAGATGGATATTATTTTGATAAATTACAGTTGGAAAAACAAATATTAATAAGAAAATATTCATAAATCAAAATGAATTCTTATAGATGCTTTTAGTATTTGCTATATCACTAGATATGAAATCATTAGAGGGAATGAAAGTTTGGATGGATTTCTTTCATAAATCCTAGCCATAATATTCCAGGTTCCATAAAGAGCTAGGATTCAAATCATTTCTAATGCATTCCTATAGTAAAATCATTTGCAATGAATTTCTATAGAAGCTTTTAGTATTTGCTATATCACTAGATATGGAATCATTAGAGGGAATGAAAGTTTGGATGGATTTCTTTCATAAATCCTCGCCATAATATTCTAGGTTCCATAAAGAGCTAGTATTCAAATTATAGCTAAAACATTAATGCCCTAATTTGTTCCAAGGTGAGAGGCTGTATTTACTAAGCCTAGATGATTCCTGAACACGACCACACATTTCTGTCTGAAAATATTCATGATTCTAACTGTACTCTAATTCTGTTGGCTATTTAACCAAGTTTATATTCGTTGATGGCAAAGCTTGTATTAACCTAAATACATATTTTCTGCTTATTATTCAAAGAATCCAATCATATAAACTGCTGAAGAAATCAATCTCGTATTCATTGACCAAACATTATATCTGTACAGACGATTCTTGTTTCTGCAACATTATCCTTCGTAAACAACACAGTATTTATCTATATTTCTGAGATGAGGTATTATGTACATTATTTACATTATTCAGACTATTGTCCTCATTTTTGTTGCCATATTTATTACACCGTTTTTCGGCCGTTATACGCTCCGGCCTTCTTCAGGTGGTTGGAATGTCGAACTGAACTCTTTATTTCACTCCCAGTGGTAGACTGTTCTAGTTCCACGTGCCATGATTAATGGATGTCAGTTATCAGTTATCTTCTGCTAATTTTTCCCTCTGAAAGTTGTCAACTGCCTTAACCTGGTATTGAACTCACACTCTTTGGGTCCTGTCACTGGATCTAACTAATGCCCTTATCCACTGTGCCATGTGTGTAAGAGGAGACAACTGATAACCGACTTCCATTAAACCTGGCACGCGGAATTAGAACAGTCTACCCCAGTGAGCGAAATAAAAGGTTCAGTTCGACATTCCAACCACCTGAAGAAGGCCGGAGCGTACAACGGCCGAAACGTAATAAATATGGCGACAAAGATGAGGACAATAGTCTAAATAATGTAAATAGTATACATAATACTTCATCTCAGAAATATAGACAGATACTGAAGAAGGTCGGAGCGTACAACGGGCGAAACGTTGTAATATATATGGCGACAAAGACAAGGACAATACTCCGAATAATGTAAATAGTGTACAGAATACTTCATCTCA
This sequence comes from Acanthosepion esculentum, assembly GCA_964036315.1. Lineage (NCBI taxonomy): Eukaryota > Metazoa > Mollusca > Cephalopoda > Sepiida > Sepiidae > Acanthosepion > Acanthosepion esculentum. Next base: position 64,813,196 of record OZ038519.1, read on the forward strand.
GAAATATAGACAGATACTGAAGAAGGCCGGAGCGTACAACGGCCGAAACGTTGTAATATATATGGCGACAAAGATAAGGACAATACTTTGAATAATGTAAATAGTGTACATAATACTTCATCTCAGAAATATAGGCAGATACTGAAGAAAGCCGGAGCGTACAACGGCCGAAACGTTGTAATAAATATGGCGACAAATATGAGGACAATAGTCCTAATAATGTAAATAGTGTACATAATACTTCATCTCAGAAATATAGACAGATACTGAAGAAGGCCGGAGCGTACAACGGCCGAAATGTTGTAATAAATATGGCGACAAAGATTAGGACAATAGTCCGAATAATGTAAATAATGAACACAGTAGTTGCTTAAAAATAAGGTTCACACACTATACATTTTACCTATACAAGTAATGATCATTAAAAATCTTTTTAGAACGACGCAAATGCCAACTCTGCAATGATTTCCATCCATCCGACTTATCAACGTTCCTTATTTCCTGGAAAAAATCCGAATTTTCCCCCGATATATTCGTATCAAATGATTTCCATTTTGTTTTTCTTTAAGTACCCCCGCTAATTTTCCTTTTAATAAGGTACAAATTCTTAGCACAAAAATTCGAGCCTTCGGGGTCAGCTCGCTATAATGACTTGCTTGCCGACATACGTATTTTTGTTCTCTCCCTATTATTAGGTCTCTCCTACTGTTTTTTTTTTATCATTAATTTCTATGGTAGACTTAGCGACTGAGTTGAGCTTTTGTCCTCGTGTCAGAAAGAAAAGCCGACCAAGAAAGATTTAAACATGTCTAGCGTGTGCGTTCATTCTCCAGATTTGAAAATACATACGCACGAATATTTTATTCTTCAAATAGATTTTATAAAGAGGAATCGCCATGTTTCTGTCCTTATGACATTATTAAGAGCGTACGTTGTGTTTGGTAGTCGATCTATTTTATCTCATTTTGTTCCTTCTCTTAGGGGCCAAAAAATAGTGAGCCCCCCTTTTACTAGGAAGATTTCTGGCTCCCTAGTAAAAGGGGGGCAGGTCCCCCGGGAGGCTCCCCTTTTTTTACTAGGAAGATTTCCGGCTCCCTAGTAAAAAAAAGGGGGGAGCCCCCACTTTTTTTACTAGGAAGATTTCCGGCTCCCCTGAACTTATTAACACCACGCCATTTATTAATTTCGCACTTTTTGAACCTTTAAATTATTCCCCCACCCCCTTTATTACCCCCCTCCGTTTATTGCCTACTGAAAAAAATTCCGTCTCACCAATTATTAAGGCCCTCCTTGCATTCGGCCCCCAGAAGTATATATTAATCTGGCTATGATTTGTTTTTTGTTGGGCTTATGATTTAAACTCGCAGACTGTTCGATCTATAAGGAATGTATTTCGTCAAATGATTGTTATTCTCAAAGATTGTAAATGCAATATTCACTCACAGAAAAAGAAGAATTATTCTTACATTCCAAAATGTGTTCAGCTTTAAATACCCCCCCCCCCAAAAGGCTGATAAGCCGTAGAAAAAAAACAAAGGTTAATGTAGGAACCTTTACTTGGTCACGTAAAAAACAGCATAGCATGATGAAAAAGGGCTCTTAACTCAATAAAAAGTTTTTTATTAAAATGTTTATGTTATTATTAAGAGGAAAGACCAAAGTATTTTTTTTAATTATTTTTTGAAATTTTTTACTCCTTTGTAGAACGTTCAAAATTTTGGTTAAAAATCTTGATTTTTTACGTCAGTGGCGGACCAAAGAGAAAGGTTAGTTGTTTTGGGCTTTTTCCAGGTAAAAAAGCACACTGATTTAGAAATTCTTTCAAAAATCAAATAATTGTGGGATTTTAATGAAACTTTCAGGACATATTCCGAAACGAATGAAATCTTTTGAAATTTTTTTAAAGAAAATCTTGGTAAAAATATTTTTTTTGACATATGTTACCCCACCAACTTAATTTCTGAAATTTCGAGAAATTACATTTTTAGGGCGGGGATTTTTTTCCCCTTTAAAACAGGACTCCTTGGAGAAAGTAAATCATCAATTTTTTTTCACCGAAAATTTTGTCTGAATTGTGAAATAAAAAATGTAATAAAACTATGACATTATTTAATTAGAAAAGCTTTTAATTGCTTTGATAAATAAAATTTATTAAGGACATTATTGTCTTAAGAGAATTTTTTCGGTGAATAATTAATTTTTACAAGAATTACCTTCATTTTAAAAATTTTTTTTAATAAAACAATTTATAATATTAAAAAATCGTTTAAAATTCTTCATTGCTTCAAGGTGCCGGCGGTTTGGCGATATTGTTAAGTGAAAATTAATTTTACGAATCAAAAATTGTAAAGCTGATAACAATCATTGAGCCAATATATTTTTAAAAGAATTAAAAAAAATAAGTTTTAGTGTATAGAGAATTCCCAATTTCTACTTATGGGAAGCTATACATGACATAATCCTTAAAAACGTTTATGTGATTTAAGTGTCGTCTGACAATTATTCAGTTCTGTTTCATCATTAACGTCTTTACAAATCATTCCTTCAAAATTTCAAAGTAAGTTTTAAATTTAAAGTACTAAAAAACTTTAATAATAAAATAACCGTCATGATAACAATTAATAATAAATAAAATACCGTAACATTTCATAAATTATTGATTTTTACCTTTATCATGGTATTTCATCTCAGTTATTAAATTTTAAAATTCATCTAAAAAAATTTTATATTATTTAAAATTTTATCACTTTTTTTTAAGTATCTTCAAAACATAAATAAAAGTCAATAAAATATTAGATAATTGCTGAAAATATTATGTTAATTTGTAAAAATTAATAGGTAGCTAAAAATAAAAAAAATGTTTTCACTTAGATTTCGTAAATTTGTCAATTCTGGTCATCCATACTAGCTGTCATCAACTCGTAACTTATTTCTTAAAATTAAGAAAATGGCCGCTTTTAAGAAAATTTTCTTAAATAGGTCGAAAAGTTGAGATTCCAGTCTATATAATTGTTAATTAAAATACACCAGAATATTTTAATTACTGGAAATAGTAAATTTAATCATTTAGCTTTCAATTAAAACTAAAATGACATCTTCAAGAAGGCATTTTTTAAAAATAATTTTAAACTTTAGGTATTGAAAATTCAGTGGAGGTACCTAGGTTAAAGTTTGTTTTCATACTCTTTTCTTTAAAACTAAAAACAACAACTTTATTTCAGGGGAAATTCTGGGTAATGTGGCGCTTGTTTTAAACCGAATACACCGATTTTATGCGTCTTTTTCTGCTGCGAATTTGTCATTCAATTTTAACTGAAATGTGCAAACAATGTTAATACGTAACTACATTTTTTAAAAATCTCTGCGAGTGAAGGGAGGTCTCATTATCTCGCACGTGAGTGCGAGATAATGAGACCTCCCTTCAACCACTCTTTTCAAATTCGGAGGACTGAGTAAGAAGAAGAAGAAAAGTAGCGAGCCTACGCGAAATTCTTTTTGATATAAAATGAAGAGAAAAATTAAATTAATCAAAAAAGAATGTCTGAAGTTATGTGAAAAACTTTCGTTTCAGTTCCTTGCGACCAGCGTTCAATATCTCGTTAGTATAGAATTATTCGCCAATTATATTATCGGCCTCTAACCAAAGAATTTTTCTCTTAACAACCCAAGAAAGCTAAGTATTTCAAACTATCTCTCTTTTTGGACGTGTGCAAACCACATATCCCTTCGGTGATCTACGAACTCTTACGTTTGTCTTGAACATTTTTGAATATTATTTTGTGTCAGATCATTTAATCTGTTGTATGAACATTTCCTCTTCATGATAATACGTTAAAACTACGGAATTTAAGGATTCCGATTTATTTTCCTGAAACGACCTACTGACACTACTTCAAGCGTAGGAATCGGTGAATAAATTCCTTATCATTATCTGACTTTATTATTGTCTTTGGTGTAGGTAAATCATCTCTGTTCATTTTAACCCCTTACCTACATCGCCATAAGTTTTTACCGCTTTTAGGATTTCAGACCCTTTTTGCTTCGCTTACTAACCATCATTGTCAATACGATTTACAAAGTTATTCCCTAAGCCAGATTCTACTTCTTTATATACATGCCATGTCCCCTCAGGACATGGCTCTCCACAACATCCTGTCCCTTGTAGCTCTTAATAAACTGTCTTTCTGTTATTTCTCCTAAGCTCTGTTCCGCCATCCATTGTATGTTATGCATTGTTTTCCTCTGTCTCTCTTTCCCTCTGTCCCGTGAGTATCGGATTTTCCAAGCCCCCTTTCCACATTATGTGCCATAGAAATTTCACTTGTCTCTTCCTGATGTATCAGTTTCCTTTTTGTTTTCATTTTCTCTAAAACTTCTTCATTGATTACATGATCGGTCCATGGTATGCTCAGCGTCCTTCTGTAGAACCACATTTCTGTTGCTCCAAGTCAACCGAAATTTTCAAGGCTATTATCATGAATGAATTTAAAACGAAAGTGGTTAGTTCGATTTCTCGAAGGCAGGAACTCTGATTCCCCTGTTAACGCAAGAAGAGAATATGTTATCCTTTATGAATTCGGATTTGACCAGTTTTGTTTTCATCGACGAAACAGGGTTCAATCTACACACAAGCCGCCACCATAGATATGCATTGCCCAACTGCTAAGCATATAAAACCGTCGAATTTTTAAGGATTTTCCATGTATTTTGATGGGTTTTATTCTCATATGACAGAATTTTATAAAGAAAATTTACCGTTATATACTTGCGTATCATGCGACTTTTGAAGACCTAATTTTGAAGCTAATTTTAAGAGGGTCGCATCATACTTGAGATCTAAAATTAGCCTACGTACGTTTGAACTTATTTAACTAGAAGATGGGATCAAGAGATAAAGGGAAAGAGGCTAGTCTATTTGGTCTCTCAAAAAAGGAACTCGCATGATACACGAGATACATGATAAAATCATTTTTATAACCGAAAATTTGGGGGCCTCACGATACATGCGATTAGCACGTTACACGAGTATATACGGTAGCTACAGTTTTAATATTGCAACACATTTTATTTTATTTATACTATTTACATTGTTTGGACTGCTGTCCTCATCTTTATTGCCATGTTCATGACGTTTCGGCCGCTGTACGATCCGGCCTTCTTCAAGTGATATCAGGTTGGAATTACGAATCTAACCCTATATTTAGTTCACGGGAGTAGATTGTTCTTATTCCAAAGGGAATGAACTGAAACTGAGATATGAAAAAAGAAAAAAAAGCATTGCTCGTGGAATTAGAACAATCTACCCTAGAGGGACTGAATAAAGGGCTCGGTCCGAAATTCGAACGTGATATCACCTGAAGAAGGCCGGAGCGTATAATGACCGAAACGTCGTGAATATGACCATAAAGATGAGGAAATTAGCCCGAACGATGTAAATAGAATAAGTCATCTCGGAAATATGGACAAAAAATAAATACTCTTTTTTTATTTTATTTATCTACATGACAAATGGAAAAACAGTTTGCAATATTCAACTCAAAGTATTTTTGTGGGGGTGGGGAGTGAAAACTGTTATTCATGTCCTTGTTATTTTGAATTCTTTAATGTCCTGGGGAGGGGGAATAAAGGTCTCATTATTTTGAATAAGAGAGTTATTTATTTTAAACTAACCTGAAAAGAAGATTTGGGCGTTCGGGCTTTTGCCTTCAGCGTCCTATGTACGCAAAAAATTATAACAATTTAGAAATAATAAAGTTATTTTATCTTTTATTCGACACCATAATTCGGCATAATCTTTCTTCGCATACGCAACCGATTTACGTAGTTTGTTTACGTTTATTTTGCGCGCAATTTTTCTTTTTCTTTTAAAATTACCATTCTTTATGATCCCTTCACATAAAGCCAGTCTTAAAAGTCATTAGGAAACCCGAACTATGTAATATTTCGAATACGTCGCAGTACGCGTGCTAGGAAAAGAAAAAAAAAGGAAGAGTTACGTACCGTGTTCCGCTTAAGATTTAATTACGGTTTAATTAGACGATATCAATTGCAATTGCAAGGAAAAGCGGAATTAAAGTCAAAGCTTTAATAAAGAATTGTCTTTTAAAGCTTTCATTCTGTTCGATATTTAAATTTAACATTAAATGAGTTTATTTATTTAATTGTTAATCACGTGTAACTACAGTAGTCACTGCCTGTTACTTCATATTGTTTATGATTCGCCGAGATCGAAAAACGGACGGACGGACAGACATACGTACACTGAGCTTTATTTATATAGAAGAAGATGAATATTATTTTGAATACAGGTATCTGGCTTAATGAATAACACCGGCATTTTTATTAAAACATGCTTCAGGAGGCTTTTCTTTCTCTTGTCATAACGAAAACTTGAATAACAGTTTTCACTCCCCCCCCCACAGACAGTCGTTGTCACCTTTGTAAACCCAACGATTTCATACATGTATTTGTTAAAAAAGTATAAAAATAATACAAATCCTCATCAGTATATAAAAAATCCAACCCTTAACAACATAGACTATGAACACGGCTATAATGTACTGGTTGTATTCGGGAATCAAAAATATATACGCATTTCAGCAACTTCCACATAATTTACAATAGCACAATCAAAATTCTTCGAAATGGTTAATAGACATGTCGAAATCGATCGGAATGAAAATCATTTTTCTACATTCTACACGAAGTTTTATCCTCGGATGGACTTTATCAAGTCAAATGTAAGGATTTTATTTTGCAACACGTATTTATAAACACATGTAAAATGTCAGTTTTTCAGAAATTTTAAGAATGCACATGAATATACTTGAAGCTAACTGAAAGTCATAATGTAATTTAATGCGAAATAAACGGATGTCAATGTTGTTATTGTTGTTGCTGACTATTTTTTAAAAAATTATAATTATTATTTATTTTATCATGAGAAATTAATTTATGTATTGTATATTTTGCATAACAGATTTTTTTAATTTAACCTTTTTCTTTTAGTTTCTAAAAAAAACTATAGTCATGTATGCTCATTTGGGAAAGGAATATATCTTTTAGGAAAAGAAGTATTTGAAAATAAATACGTGGCGTAGATTTATACCTGGGTAAGATTCGGTTACGACACACTCAAGAATTTTCCATCTAAGTAAGTTATTTTATCTTTTAATAAGTTTGGCATTCTTATATATATATATATATATATATATATATATATATATATATATATATATCTGTGTGTGTTTATGTTTAAAATATGCTATATTTGTAGGAGAAGATTGGTCTGTAGATTTGATTGAGGAGTAAAACTTACAGTCACCAGATGGTATCGATTCCTACATCTATAGCGTTAATCTCTCTCCCCTCTCTCAATATTTATATATATATATATATATATATATATATATATATATATATAGTTAAGTAATTAAAAGTTTGGTAATCCCAAGGAGGATGTAATCCAGAGAGCTCAATGTCAAAACAGAGCAGTAATTAATTCAATTTAAATAGCAAGCATACAACCAATGGATCCTGAAGTTTGTCTGTTTTCTATTGAAATTGAATTATATATATATATATATATATGTGTGTGTGTGTGTGTGTAAGAATGCCACACTTATCAAAAGATAAAATAATTTAGATATATTATATATACGTATATATATATATATATATATATATATATATATATATATATATATATACGTACATATAATATATCTAAATTATTTTATCTTTTTTAATAAGTGTGGCATTCTTATATATATATATATATATATATATATATATATGAGAATGCTACACTTATTAAAAGATAAAATAACTTAGATATATTATATATATATATATATATATATATATACGTATATATATAATATATCTAAGTTATTTTATCTTTTAATATATCTTCAAACGTTATTATTTAGTGGATACTCGTATTTTAAATAGATGCCCTATATCTACTGTAATACTGTTTGATGTTATAAATATTTCACCTTTTGTAAGTAATGATACCAAACCATTATACAATCCCGGAAGAATTCAGGATCCTGAGAATTTAAGCACGTCAAATTAACCTTTTTTTTACGTCGTAATCGTATCAAAATGAGTATTTTCAATGATTTTTCTAAGATGAGAAAATATGAAAATGTAAGAATGTCCTAAATCTGAACTGTAAGGGAGATGCTTAAATGATTTCCTTTGAAATTCTCATAATGGGATGAGAGGAAAGGATAGTATTCTTAGAGTTTTTGTTTTTTGGAGTGCTAACTTTTAGCTACTTATCTGAAAACACATTTGTAATAAGCATGTTACTCTAAAAAGTCAAAATGCCTCCCCAGAAAACAGTCGTTATAACCTTTGCCCTTGATCGGCTTGCATTTATTTTGACTGGGACCTGTCCACCTTTGGATAATTAATACTTTGACTGAGTTTTGTTTTTAGAAACTTATTGGTAAGACAACATTTTCATCTCTAGTTATAGTTCAGATCAGAAAGACTGTAGGATTTTGATCCCATCTGTTTAAACTTCCCAATTTATTTGCCTGTTGCTGCTCCGAACACAACGTTTTTAGTACTTAACGATCAGAAAGGGTTTGGTTGAAATTGACTTCTGCTGATAACATTGTGTGAGTTGAATCAGCTGAGATGCGTCGAGTGTTAGCGTAAACCATTATACTGCAGTATTTTGCAAATAATATTTTTTCCAGACAATATTTAAAAATTGCTAGAATAAAATTTCATCTTCCATCTTATATTTATGTTTATATCCTTGTGAAGTTTTTCGAAAGTTGAAATAGACTTAAATTTCCAATTAAAATATATGTCATGCATGAAGTTGGTTTTTAAACTATTAGTTCGTTACTAATTACAAACTTGACAGTGTTCCGATTGAAAGTAATAGTTTGCGAAACTAACTGGCCCGGTATCGATTCACAGCCAAGCGCCATTGTTCATATGTGTTAAACTGAAATAAATTTTCACAAGATGGTGTCTTAAAAGCGTCTACAATAATGGCGTCAGTAATCGTAGTTCAAGAACCAGGATTAGAAAGAAGTCGGGTGAAACAAAATATTTCTACTCCTATTGAACACCTTACTCCTATCATTTGATCCCGTGGTGTACTAAGTTAACTTTTGTGAAGTTCTAATAAAGAAATAAATAAAGCTAATATAGATTGTTTTTTCTTTTCCCAGCATCATTATTTTCAGTTACCCTCCACCTCTGGGTCACCTCTGCCCCACCCTTTTCTTAGCAATGATATTTTGCTTCTGTTTTTCGTCTCCCATAGTAACAACCATCTTGGTAACACATCAACCTGTTTTAGCGATGCAAAGGAGACGATATAGTAGCCGCCATGTTGAATAACAAAACAACTTTTCTTTTATCCGCATTTCGGGGCCCTGTGTTGCTAGCAATGCAAAACCCATTCCTCTGGCGCAATGTTCTACCAGTATTTAGAATATGGAGCAGTATAGGGGCGTATCTACGAAAAATAGCGCCTCTGACAAAAAACTGAAATAATGCCCCTCTCCAAACATCTGATACTGTAACATTTTATATAAGATATTAGCATATTTATTTTTTAAATCATCCCAGGCAAGGCAATAAAGCCACGAAGTCGCAAGGAGGGTTACTGAGTATTAGAGAACATGAAAAAAAAACTACTATTAAGGAGAGAGGACAATAAAAGAACAACAATTAAGAAGATAACGATTGACATTGCATTTAAATTTTTGAAGCTCAAAGGCCACTAGGACGCAAGGGGTTACTAAATGTTAAAGAATATGAGAAAAACTACAATTACGGTGAGAGGGTTGATAAAAGAACAAGAATTAAGACAGATATAACGATTGACATTGCATTTAAATTTTTGAAGATCAAAGTTGACAGGGAAGCAAGAAGCCGGAAGAGAATTTCTACAAGTGAGATTTGTGTGTGATAGAAGAAACTGTTAGCATAGAACTTACGGTTGCATCTAGCCATTCCAACTATAAAATGATGAGACCTAGCCGCCAATCTAGTACTGCGCTTAAATTCATAAAGTCTAGGTACCATAGAGGAAAGTTCATCAGAACAATTAGCACGAAAGTATTGATAGAAAAGACTCAGGGAAGCAACGTTACGGCGATAGAAAAAAAAGCCTGAAGCCGAAATGCCAGGTCAGGACCAGTAACATGGCAGAATCTTATTTGGATTTTATCAAGAATCTCTAAATATGTAGCAGGAAAAGCAAACCAAATGTGGCAGCAATATTCAAAGAAAGGATAAATGGTAAACTTATAAATATGTAAAACAGATTTCGTCGTGACAATTGCGTACCAACTTTCTTGGCAGCAGTCTTTGTAATTAATTCAATATATATTTTCCACTTCACGTCAGCTGAAAACATTAGTTTGAGAAGGCGCAAAAAGAGCCACTCTACTGTTGGTTACCACCAGCCGTGTTGATGAGAGGTAAGACGGGTTTTCTCAGACGATTAAAAAAGAGTAGTTTTTGAGGCGTTGAAATGAACAATTTTTTTAACAATTAAATTAGCCAAAACTTAAAAGTTAAACCTTTTAATTAACAAATAAGGACACCATGTGACTTCATTGCAGTCACTGATCCAAATTGGTCTATTCTTTTTGTCGTTCCTTCTTTTTCTACTCTCATAAGATCAAAATCCCACAGTCTTGACTCGGGTATTTCTACTTTTGAGAAGCGTTCTAAGAATGTACTCATTCCAGTGCTTCTCAAATCATAATGGTAATCAAAAACGGTTTTAGCATTTGAAGAAATTAATTTTCTAAACCATAAAATGACTGGTCTGACTTGAATAGAAACAGTTGAGTATGGCGCCCGAGGAATTTGCTATAACAGCCATACATTAGGAAAGGGGCAGATAACTCGGAGATCAGGTGGGCGATCAAATATTTTTGTCAGCGTTTGGCTCAGCGAATGATTTTGTGAGAATTGGCAGAAACAGGAAAATCTGTCTGTTTGTCTGCTTGTTTTTAATCATTTAAATCAAGGCGATAAAGACACTAAGAGGCAAGGGGGTTAATAAGAGTGAAAGAAAATGAGAAGACTTCAGTAAAAGGACTAGTTTAAAGCTATCTATGTCTCTCTCTCTCTTTCTCTTTATTTATATATCTCAATCTATCTATCTATCTATTTCTGTCTCTATTCCTATCTATCTTTCTATGTATCTATCTATCTATCTATCTATTTCTGTCTCTATTCCTATCTATCTATCTATCTATTTCTGTTTCTATTCCTATCTATCTATCTATCTATCTATTTCTGTCTCTATTCCTATCTATCTATCTATCTATCTATTTCTGTCTCTATTCCTATCTATCTATCTATCTATCTATCTATCTATCTATCTATTTCTGTCGCTATTCCTATCTATCTATCTATCTATCTATCTATCTATCTATCAGTCTGTCCATACCTATCTATCTATCTATCTGTCCATACCTATCTATCAATCTATCTATCAGTCTGTCCATACCTATCTATCTATCTATCAGTCTGTCCATACCTATCTATCTATCTATCTATCAGTGTGTCCATATCTATCTATCTATCAGTGTGTCCATATCTATCTATCTATCAGTGTGTCCATATCTATCTATCTATCAGTGTGTCCATATCTATCTATCTATCTATCTATCTATCTATCTATCAGTCTGTCCATACCTATCTATCTATCTATCAGTGTGTCCATATCTATCTATCTATCTATCTATCTATCTATCAGTCTGTCCATACCTATCTATCTATCTATCTATCTATCTATCTATCAGTCTGTCCATACCTATCTATCTATCTATCTATCTATCTATCTATCTATCTATCAGTGTGTCCATATCTATCTATCTATCAGTGTGTCCATATCTATCTATCTATCTATCAGTGTGTCCATATCTATCTATCTATCTATCTATCTGAATCTGCTGGTATCTATGTTTGTTCATATCACGTGACCTTGGTAAATATGTCGCCATGTTTCTTTTTGTCCTTCCTCATCATTCATTCAATTCTGAAGTGCCGACAAAGAAGAATCAAGGAAGGAAATGATGTTTCGTAAATTAGAAAATAATGTTGACATGATGTCACTTTGACTCTTACATTCACTTCCCTCGCGAAACAGACACACACAGACACACACACGCGCGTGTCTGGGTGTGTCTGGGTGATTTCTCCTTCCGAGCCATTTCTGGAAATCTGGCCAAATGACTCAAAATCAGGTTTATTTATTTGAATCAGCGGCTTTAACCCTAACCCTCAACTGCAAGGGCGGCTCCATTTCTCACCAAATGGCCTCACCAAAGAGTTACGTGAATTTTGACATGAAACTTTCTCCGTATAATGTGCGACTTATATTTGATAAAAGGAGAAGCATTGGTTAAAGTGCATTGACAAGGCAGGCTATTATTATTATTTAACTGAAATCTATTTCTGTCTCTATTCCTATCTATCTATCTATCTATTTCTGTCTCTATTCCTATCTATCTATTTCTGTCTCTATTCCTATCTATCTGTCTATCTATTTCTGTCTCTATTCCTATCTATCTATCTATCTATTTCTGTCTCTATTCCTATCTATCTATCTATCTATCTATTTCTGTCTCTATTCCTATCTATCTATCTATTTCTGTCTCTATTCCTATCTATCTATTTCTGTCTCTATTCCTATCTATCTGTCTATCTATTTCTGTCTCTATTCCTATCTATCTATCTATCTATTTCTGTCTCTATTCCTATCTATCTATCTATCTATCTATCTATTTCTGTCTCTATTCCTATCTATCTATCTATCTATCTATCTATTTCTGTCTCTATTCCTATCTATCTATCTATCTATTTCTGTCTCTATTCCTATCTATCTATCTATCTATCTATCTATCTATTTCTGTCTCTATTCCTATCTATCTATCTATCTATCTATCTATCTATCTATTTCTGTCTCTATTCCTATCTATCTATCTATCTATTTCTGTCTCTATTCCTATCTATCTATCTATCTATCTATTTCTGTCTCTATTCCTATCTATCTATCTATCTATCTATCTATCTATTTCTGTCTCTATTCCTATCTATCTATCTATCTATCTATCTATCTATTTCTGTCTCTATTCCTATCTATCTATCTATTTCTGTCTCTATTCCTATCTATCTATCTATTTCTGTCTCTATTCCTATCTATCTATCTATCTATTTCTGTCTCTATTCCTATCTATCTATCTATTTCTGTCTCTATTCCTATCTATCTATCTATCTATCTATTTCTGTCTCTATTCCTATCTATCTATCTATTTCTGTCTCTATTCCTATCTATCTATCTATCTATCTATTTCTGTCTCTATTCCTATCTATCTATCTATTTCTGTCTCTATTCCTATCTATCTATCTATCTATTCGTATCTATCTATCTTTTATATAAAGCCTATTTTTGTAGAGGACAGTTTTCTTTATAATTTTGAAAAGTTAGAATTTGCTAGCAATACATTCAAATCAATATATATATATATATATATATATATATATATATATATATATATATATATATATATATATATATATATATATATATATGTGTATGTGTGTTATTTCAATTGTAATTATAGTGGATAATTTTATTTCAAATACTCTTTTCAAATTGAAATATTTGACTTTATATATATATATATATATATATATATATTTGCGTGTGTGTGTTTTTAATTGAAAATTGAGATATTAATGAATATATTTGAAAAGAAAAATTTTATAAACTGAACTGACAAAATCGGAAAACTTCTTTCAGGCATGACATTACTTCCTTCTTGAATTTTATCAAAGGCAAAATACAGAGATTTAGTAAAAAAAAACTGTCATCTCTGCATTTTGTCTTTGAGGAAGTTCCTTTTGTCACTTCAACACGCACACAAACGCAAACACACACACACACACACACGCACACACACATAATTATATTGTACGCCAGGTAAATAAGAACACTTTCAGCAACGTTTACGGCCATATCACGTTGAAACACCGGTTCCCGTACTATCACCTAAGTTAAGCAACGCCGAGCATGGTCAGTACCTAGATGGGTGACCGCTTTGGAATACCAGGGGCTGCAAGCTTGGATGTGCAGGTGGTGTAATGGGTAATGGCTCGGAATTGTTAATCGGGGCGCCGAGTTCAAATTCCCGTTGGGTTCGTTATATTCCCTTGCAAAAACCCTTGGGAGAGATAGGAAAGGTATGAATTTATCTTTTCTCTCCGCCCCAGCTATGGGTTAATTAGTAAGACTTGCATCACTGAACCATTATTATCTAAAAAAACAAATAAACCTTACGATCTAAAAATATTTTCTGGCTTTAAATAACCTGCAAAGGGTTGATAAACCATAGAAAACGAATCAATCAATGAAATACAGTTTAGCTACACAGGAATGTCTTTTAGATTATTTACATTATTGGAATATAAATGTATAGAAACTATGGTGACCACAAAGTGAGGGATCAGTTTATATATTGATTGTAATATAGAATTGATCTCCCACTTTATATCCAAATTATAATACTGATTAGCTACACAGGCATGTCTTTTAGATTTATTTACATTCTCTGGAATATACATACATAGAAACTACTCTGGCTACAAAGCGAGGGATCAGTTTATATATTGATTGTAATATAAAAATAATCTCTCACTTTATATCCATACTATAATTTGTTGTTTTTTTTTTATCAAATTCTGATTGGGTGTGAATCTATTTCTCCCCCAAGCTATGGGTTAATTAGTAGGATTTTTGTCATTACGTACTAATTTTCTTTAAAAAAGAAAAAAGTTCTTAGAATCTAAATAATTTTCCGGCTTTAAATAACTTGAAAAGGGTTGATAAGCCGTAGAAAACGAATCAATCAACCAAAAATATTTCAGCAGGTCATAAAAGGAAGACGGCCCAACGTAATTTTACCTGGAATGGGCTAAACTTTTAACATTTTAATTTCTTTTTAAGGTGTATCGAGAGCATTGACATAAAAATAGAGCCATATCGGGAGTTATGGATACACTTGAGGACGGATCAATATGTCCGTAAGCTGCCACGTGATTATTAGCTAACTTTTTATTGTTATTTAAGAATTTTACGGTTTAATTTTCAACGATAAATTAAGTGCATTGACAAATAAGGAGGTTATGTTAATTTTTTTTTTTAATTGTAAAGTTTTTTTTTGTCAATGCTACAGAATAATTAATGTACTTCTGGACTGGAAGCAAATAATAACCAACTAAGACCTTGTGACAGTAGATCCAGCATCAAAGCAGTACCTCCCCATTGTAAGTTTAACGTGGCTGCATCTGTGCAAGAGAATGACGATGAATCAGGCTATGGCGTCATTGCTCGAAATAGAGTCGCAGCCACCAATAATCAAATACACACGTTATCTCTCTCTCTCTCTCTATATATATATATACACATAGCATATATATATATATATATATATATATATATATATATATATATATATATATACATAGCATAAATATATATATATATATATATATATATATACATAGCATAAATATATATATATATATATATATATGCGTAGCATATATACATATATATATACATAGCATAAATATATATATATATATATGCATAGCATATATACATATATATATATATACATAGCATATATACATATATATATATA
>OZ038519.1:64831399-64856399 GCA_964036315.1 Acanthosepion esculentum
AGTAAACAACTAACTACAAAAGTGTTCAATACAAAAGTAGAGCAGACCTAGTCAAACCTAGAGAGCCAGACAAACCTACCAAGGTTTCTCCTAAGCGGATAGTCAGGGAAAGCTTATATATATATATATATATATATATATATGCGCGCGCGCGCGTGTGTGTGTGTCTAGAAAACCTGAAGTCACAATGGTTACAACTGAAAGAAAAGAGGAAAAATGAGAGAAAATGCTAAGGAGTGCTGGGGAAAAATAAAGAAAACGACGAAAAGGACAAATAATCACGAGATTCTAAACGTACGCCCATCGACGCAGATTAGCGCATGGACGCGAACACACGCATACACCAGGAAAAAAAAACTTGCACCAATGAAAAGTACATATAAAATAGAAAAATACGAGAAGTATAAGGAGTCAATTGCCGATACTCCTGACGAGTGGACGGAGTAATTACCTGAGGGTCCGTCTATGAAACTCTGGAGTAGGGATTCTAAAGGTAACATCAATCAACTAAGTGACAAACGTATTAATGATATATATATATATATATATATATATATATATATATATATATATATATATATATATATGCTCCTGAAGAATTTATTTCGGTTGAGCTCTGTGGAGAGGAAGAGTGGGTTCGTAAATAGTGACTATTACGGCTAATAATGCAAGACTCTTCAGTAAATCGAATCGAGTTCTCTCCGTCACTGTGTGTTTATCTAAAAATAAATTCCCTTAAATTCACCTTCATCACTTCCGTACCCCAACGGTTTAGTGGTAGAATCCCCGACTGACGCTAATTCAGTCGGGTTTCGATCCTAGCTAGAGGCAACCGGACGTCTAGCCACACTGATGAGCAGCAAATACAGAGATACAGCGAAACAGTCTGTCTGTGGATGACAATATATATATATATTTACACATTTTTAATTTATTGTATTTTCAACTAATAAATAATTTTCATATAATTAACGGTACATAGATGCATAATAACTAAATATGCATAGAAAACAGAAAAAGATTTGATTTAATAGAAATAAATTCCATTTAGCCATTTTAATGGGTGAAAAAAGTATTCGAACAATGCAAATTTTAGATTTGAAAACTTTTAAATTGTTTTAATACTCTAGATTATTCAAGTGGAATATTCTAGAATGTTCCAATAATGTTATCAGTAATTATTTTTAGCCTAAAAATTACAAATAGAACGTTCTGTAATTGATATTGGTGCAAGAAGGTTATCATCATTGCAAGAGGTAAAGAATTGACAAATTCGCAAAAAGAACTGATTGGTAAGCTCTGGAAGGAAGTTAAGTTACAGGAAAATCACAGACAATCTGAATATTCCATTTACTGCCATTAGTTCATTCATTGCCAGGTATAAAAAAACTCAAAACTGTTGAAAACCAAAGAAGAAAGGGTGCTCCACGGAAGATTTCTTAAGGACGTTCGAGGAAATTAATGCATCAAATTAAACAAAATGCAATGGTTACTCGTCAAGAGTTTCAGGATGATTTGCTTTCATCAGGAATCTGTGTCACTAAACAGACAATAAGCAATGAAATTCATAGGAACAATCTAAAGTTAAAAACTCCACTGCTGTTGAAAAGACACAGAGATGCCAGGTCGAAATTCGTTCGTGAAAATAAGGATAAGGAAAAATCATATTAGGAAAGAGTCTTATGGACAGACGAAACCAAAATTGAGTTGTTTCGACGTAATTCTAGAAATCATGTATGGAGGAAAGATGGCGATGCTTTCAAGCAAATGTGAAATTTGGTGGAGGTAGCATCATGGTTTGGTGATGTTTTTCTGCAAAAGGTACTGGCAACATATCAGTAATATATGGTAGAATGAATGCCACAGCATATCAAAATATTTTGGAAGCAAATTTAATGATTTCGGTTGAAAATCTTGAACTTCTTCCTCATTGAATCTTCCAACAAGATAATGATCCTAAGCACACTGCAAAATTTACGAAGAAACGGCTTGCTGAAAATAATATAAATCCTGAAATGGCCAAGTCAGTCCCCAGATTTAAACCCAATTGAGAATCTGTGGCGTTATTTGAAAATTCAACTCTAATCGAGAGCTTCAACAAATATCCAGCATCTGAAGGCGATATATGAAGAAAGGAACAAAATACCAAGTAAAATTTGCAAATCATTAATTGAGAAGTACGAGAAGCGGTTGGTTGCTGTAGAAGTGAATAATGGCGATTCTACAAAGTATTAAATGAAGATTATGTATTGTTTTTTGGAATTTAAATTTATATTCTACGAACACTTTTTCATCCATTAAAATGGATAAATGGAATTTATTTCTATTAAATCAGGGTTTTTTTCTATGCATGTTTAGTTATTATGCATCTGTGTACAGTTAATTATATGAAAAGTATTTTTATTTATTTGTTGGAAATACAATAAATTAAAAATTTGTATTTGTACGAATATTTCTTTTCCTCCATTACACACACACACGCACAAATATATATTTGTGTATTTAGGCAGCAATCCTTCTTTCATGCACATTTCATTGAATACGACAGACAAGGTGCTTTGATTTAGTTTTTTATACAATTTCTCGTGTTTTCAAAAATGAAAACATTATATAAAACAACATGCAACAAACTAGTTCTTATTTAAAAGTTAAATGGTTATTTTTCTAGTGTTTTTATAACATATTTATGTTATAAGTTTCGAATAAATTATATTTGCTCGACTCTGTATTGAGCACTCTTTTAAGAATAGTATTTGTTGGTTATTGGAATTTATTCCATACATACCAATCCTATACTTGGATACATATATATATATATATATATATATATATATATATATATATATATATATAGATATATATATACAAAGAAATAATCACGCATAGAATCAATCAGCAATAATGCGTGATTATTTCTTTGTATATAAAATACATGCTGCCTAATGTTTTATGTTTTTATATATATATATATATATATATATATATATATAAAACATGTATATATATATATATTGTTAGAATTTAACTGTAATTTACATTAACCAGAAAAAAAGTCTTGGACAGAAGCGTTTATCTTTTTAAATTAGGATTTTTTTAATGTAACTATAATAACAGAGACATTTCGATTTCATTTTTGCCTTGAAAAAGTCGGAAGACGAAACGTGTCGGAAAAATCTAAGATTTTTCCAATTGTCATTTTATACCACCATATATATATATATATATATATATATATATATATATATATATATATATATAAGAAATATATATATATATATGAAATATGTATATATATGAAATATATATATATATATGAAATACATATATATGCAATATATATATATATTTGAAATATCTATATATATATATGAAATACATATATATATATGAAATACATATATATATGAAATATATATATATATGAAATATATATATATGAAATATATATATATATATGAAATATATATATATATATGAAATATATATATATATGAAATATATATATATGAAATATATATATATATGAAATATATATATATATGAAATATATATATATATGAAATATATATATATATGAAATATATATATATATGAAATATATATATATATGAAATATATATATATATATGAAATATATATATATATATGAAATATATATATATATATGAAATATATATATATATATGAAATATATATATATATATATGAAATATATATATATATGAAATATATATATATATGAAATATATATATATATATATGAAATATATATATATATATATATATATGAAATATATATATATATGAAATATATATATATATGAAATATATATATATATATATATATATATGAAATATATATACATATATATATATATATATATGAAATATATATACATATGAAATATATATATATATGAAATATATATATATATATGAAATATATATATATATATGAAATATATATATATATATGAAATATATATATATATATGAAATATATATATATATATGAAATATATATATATATGAAATATATATATATATGAAATATATATATATATATGAAATATATATATATATATGAAATATATATATATATATGAAATATATATATATATATGAAATATATATATATATATATATATATATATGAAATATATATATATATGAAATATATATATATATGAAATATATATATATATGAAATATATATATATATATGAAATATATATATATATATGAAATATATATATATATATGAAATATATATATATATATGAAATATATATATATATATGAAATATATATATATATATATGAAATATATATATATATATATATATATATATATATATATATATATATATATATATATATATATGTATGTATATATAGCACAGACAATGTATGCATAGATCTCTTTATATTTGTATTTTAAAAAATATTTAAATCTTTTTTTTGTTAATGGTGACATCTTGCAATGCCCAATTATTTTGTTTTTGTTTTGGCGAGAATGTATTTATTCCTTTCTTTTTTGGCTATAGGGTACGGGTGAATCATTTTCCTTTTTATGCTTGGTACACAAGCCAGGTACATTTAATTATATATTTTCATTTGTTGCCATCGTATTTTGAAGCGTCAGTTTTCTACAATTTTGGTTTTAAAAAAAGAACAATTCCTTAAACTAAATCCAACCTGTCTCACCAGTCACCTTTAACACCTGCCAATGGAACTGGGGTGAATCGGTACAGGTTAAAAAAGTCATCCTTTTGCACTGTGTCAGTGCAGGTAAATATTACTTCGTGCTAGTGTTTCGCCGTTAGCAGACGAAAGACGGAAAGCACCAAACACTCTTCTACCCTCTACTCGCTCCCCTCCCCCCACCTTTTTTTTTTCTTTTCATAGCAAGCTCTCATTTTCCGCGCCGTGTTGATTGTCTATCACATATCCCCTGCCAATTGCTCGCTATGAATGCCGGGTAACCGACCTTCTCCCACCTGTTATGATTACGCCAAGAAAAGCACCCAGCTGCCCCCAAATTATTTTTTCAGGACATGTTTTCGTTGTTGGTCAATGTATGGCGTCGTTTTCCCGCTGTTCTCTGTCAAGGTGCTTTTCCTTGCTTGGACTTTTTTCATAGCGTCCCGGTCTCCTTTCCCTTGATCATACCTCAAGAAGATTTCTTTTAGAAATATTTTTCTTACGTAACTTTACATAAACTGAAAGGTTCGATCTTGAGAAGAGAAATGACCTTCGTCAAAATATTGTTAGATAATGATGTTTTTTCCTTCCATAGTGAAGTGATTCCAAGATATATACAGTGTAATCCGGATATAAGAGAGTTGTCGGGACTGGAGAAAAGGTCTCTTATATCCGGGTTTCCTTTATATCCGGGTTTCTCTTATATCCAGGTTTGGTCCATTTTGTTTAGGTAAGTATGGCTCCAATTTGGGACCAGATAAAATCTCTCTTATATCCGGGTCTCTTATATCCGGGTTACAATGTATATATATAAAATATCCAGTGAGACAAGGAAAGTTCCAGTGATCTTGACAGATGAACAGATTGGTCTCGACGTCTGGGGTAACACCTCGTATCTATCGAAGTTTATTTAACGTAGTTTAATGCGTATTCACATCGGAGAGTCGAGAGAAAAGAAAAGCTACAGCAGCCCCTAAAAAACTTCAGCCAGCCACCTTCAGCGGCAGTGCCAGGGACTACCACTCACAGAAAGGCAGATATTAGTCACAGGGTGTGGAGAAAAACATGCAATCAATTTGAGATTTTCAAAAAAGGGACGTGGATCGTTTTAATTATTATATACCATCAAAAATCGTGAAATTTTCACTTTTTTCAATTTTAATTTTCTGATTATAATTCTTAAGTTAATGTCTGAATAAAGCTCCCCGATTATAAAACACCTGTTCTGTCTATATTTATGAGAGGAGGTATTGTAACTATTTACATTATTTGGATTGTTCGGACTCTTGTCCTCATCTTTATTGTCATATTCACGACGTTTCGGCCGTTGTAAGCTTCGGCCTTCTTCAGGAACTGTTTATATTTCTGAGATGAGGTATTGTAACTATTTACACTATTTACATTGTTCAGATTATTGTCCTCTCCTTTATTGTCATATTTACGACGTTTCGACCGTTGTAAGGCCCGGTTTTCTTCAGGTGATATACATTAGAATATGAGTACCAATAATAGACAGCGCTAGAGAAAAAGAATAGTAACAAAAATTGTAATAGGAGCACTGGTAAACTGAGACATTAGTTCTATAAGTCCCAGAACCCCCCCCTCACAAGGCCCAGTGGATAAAAGCGTTGATTGAAGTAATACAGTAAAAAGGAACTTGACCTAAAGAGTTGTGAGTTCAATACCCAGCAGAGGTGAACAAAAACTTGGAGAGATGAGGGAATTAAGGGGAATAACTGAAACTGAGACATTTGGAAAAGGCATGGTATGTGGAACTAGAACAATCTGGACTAAATAAGGGGTTCGGTTCGAAATTCTAACGTATATCAGCTGATGAAGGCCGGAGATTACAACGGCCGAAACGTCGCGAATATGAATTTTTTTCTTTCTTTCTCTTTCTTTCCAGTAACTTTCTTCGTATTCTTTTATTTTTCTTCACCATCCTCTCTTTCATTTTCTTTCTTTCTTTCTTTTATTCTGATATCATTATGTTATTTTCCCTCTTTATTTTTCCTGGTTTTCTTTCTTTCATTCTTTCTTTTCCTATTTCATTCTGATATCATTATGTTATTTTCCCTCTTTATTTTTCCTGGTTTTCTTTCTTTCTTTCTTTCTTTTCCTATTTCATTCTGATATCATTATGTTATTTTCCCTCTTTATTTTTCCTGGTTTTCTTTCTTTCTTTCTTTTCCTATTTCATTCTGATATCATTATGTTATTTTCCCTCTTTATTTTTCCTGGTTTTCTTTCTTTCTTTCTTTCTTTCTTTTCCTATTTCATTCTGATATCATTATGTTATTTTCCCTCTTTATTTTTCCTGGTTTTCTTTCTTTCTTTCTTTCTTTTCCTATTTCATTCTGATATCATTATGTTATTTTCCCTCTTTATTTTCCCCGGATTTCTTTCTTTCTTTCTTTCTTTCTTTCTTTCTAACCAAGCAGCACCTTTTATATATCTTTTCTAACCTTTTGACATATCTATCCACGCAATCAAATAGGAATACTTGTCTGAGGCAAACGCAAGGCGTGACGTACGTGCTAAGGAACTGGTGAAGGAACAGCTTACTGATACTTGCCCGTTGGCACTAATTTAAAAATCTATCGTTATTTAGGAGCTTAGCTTACTTTCATGACCAGGCCGTCAGTGTGGAGCTTCTAGTAAGGATCGAACCCATTACCCAGTAATAAAACATTTCCCACCATTTTCTTTACGTTTCTTCTTTTTCTTTCAGAGTTGTTTTCTTTATGCTAAATATTATGAAATGGCGTTACACAATCGCTGACAAAGAACTGTATCAAACAACAGAAATAACATCACTTGAAGGCTAGCAACAGCTAAAATGGATAGCGCATGAAACTCGAAGATAAAATAATGACGTTTCACAAGATGCTGACACTCCACACTATTTTGAACAAAAGGTTAGGAAGGAAACTCCCATTAATACTGGAAAGAACGATAACAGTTACTGGACATGAGAAACCTATTTCATTGAATAATTATTTTAATAGAAACATTTTATAAATTTCAACCGACAGTAGCTTGCTTTGTCAATGAATGTTGAATGTTTCCTTATAAGGAAATAATATTACCATTATCATGTACCTTCAAGACGTAGGCGATCCTGGCTCTCCACATATCCATCACTGTATTGTCATGAATTCTAGAGGAAGATAAGGGAGCGGTTTAATATTTAATTTCCCATATACTGAACAAGTTAACCCATAAACATAACATACCTTAAAATAATATATTTATCATATATATGTATATATATATATATATATATATATATATATATATATATATATATATATATATATATTTGTTGAGTGGAAATCTAATAAACATTATTTACAAACTTTTTGAAAGGCTAAAAGCAAAACCGATTAAAGTAAAACGATTCTTTTCGGAAAACTCACATGTAAATAAAATTATTTGAATTATTCTCTATAAATTATTATTCTCTATAAATATACATCTACTGTAAATGTTACATATAAATATATGAAAATATTTGGTGTTTTTCCAAGTCTTATTATTTTCTCTGAACAGCAAGTTTTTACACTGATCTTTCTAACATTTTCACTTTTGACTTAAATATATATATATATATATATATATATATATATATATATATATATTTAAGTGATTCATATAATTATCAAATTCTCCTAATAATTTCATATATATATATATATATATATATATATATATATATATATATATATATATATGTATGTATGTACAACGTCTAACAGCATAACTGTCCATCCCACAAAATGTTTTTTCAGGTTTTTAGATAAGAAACGTTTAGCCATCTTGACACTATTTGTTGTAAGAATCACTGAAAAATCCTTTGAGTTATTCAGCGAAAAAGAGAACAATAAAATTGTTTTGCGTCAGCTCCACTGTCTTCCCAAGCGAACAATAGTGAAAGGAAAAAGATTGTTCAAGCCTTCAGTCATGGTACCAACATTCATACACTGGCTTCCATCTTCAAAGTCCATTCAAGAACCATCAAGAGAACGGTGAATAAGTTTTAAAAAGACGGAACAGTAGAGGGGAAAACTGTATCAGGGGCTCACAACAGGAAGCAGGATCACCATTTCAACTTAGAGCTAATGAGATCAATTAGAAAAAATCCAACTCAACCCATAAAACATTTAGCACATGATAGAATAGTTTCAGCTATGACAGTCCAAAGAGCAGTGAAAAAAGAATTGACAATGAAAACGTACATGAAACCTGTGAGGCAGTATGTTACTTCAGGACAGAAAGTTAGAAGGTTAGAGAGGGCAAAGATCATCTTGAACAAGTTGGAAAATGATCCTGGAATAATATATAGAGATTTGAACTTTATTACAATCCTTCATTCCGATCCTAAGCTATAATTAATTAATGAAGAACATGTCATTTTCATTTATGATCGATTTCATTACGATTCTTCTGTTAAGTTTGGAGAGTAATTTATAATTATTGCTCAATGTAGAGTCCATGCGTTTTATAAAAACCTCAGAAAATTCCAGTAAGATATCTTTTATCAATTCTAAGATACAACGGTTCAACTCTTAATCTGACAATTGGACAATTTTGCTGTTTCACGATTTGGAAAATGTTGCTGTTACACCCGATATTATATATATATATATATATATATATATATATATATATATATATATATGTGTGTGTGTGTGTGTGTATATATATATATATATATGTATATGTACATATATATAATGTATATATATATATATATTTACGTATACATATGGTACAAGAAAAGTGTATTTTAAAGTCAAACGGTTTATAAAAAGAAATTGTAAATATATATATATATATATATGTGTGTGTCTGTGCGTATGTATATATATATGTGTGTGTATGATATGTATATATATATGTGTGTGTATGATATGTATATATATATATCATGTATAAATATATATGTATATATATATTTATATGTGTATGTATATATACATGCATATTTGTATATATACATGTATATATATATGTATATGTATGTATATATATGTATGTATATATATGTATGTATTTAAAGACATTCTTATGTTTAACATTCTTTTTATAGATACAAGTATTTAAGTAAATGCTCTGTTTATAATAAACAGTATTAAATAACATTTACCGTCCTGAATGTCCGAGAAATTTTCATAGAAAATATTCGTCCTCCGATAGAATTCGAACCTGTATCCTATACGGAACCGTCATATAGCCTGACGTGCCTTTTTAACCGATTTGGTCACAGATAATCGTTCGGTTGGCAAGGTCGAATTTACTGCTTATAAACTTCAATCTTCCATGAATCTCTCACGTACATTCAAAACTGCTCATGGCGTATCAAATTCATGGAAGATTGAAGTTTATAAGCAGTGAATTCGACCTTGCCAACCGAACGATCCTCAGTAGCCGAATCGGTTAACGCACGTCAGGCTATATGACGGTTCCGTATAGGATACAGGTTCGAATTCTATCGGAGGACGAATATTTTCTACGAAAATTTCTTGGACATTCAGGCCGGTAAATGTTATTAATACTGTTTATTATAAACAGAGCATTTACTTAAATACTTGTATCTATAAAAAGAATGTTAAGCATAAAAATGTCTTAAATAATTGTCGGACTTTGTCGATTTCATAATATGTATGTATATATATATATATACTTATAATGAATATATATATAAAGGAACAATTACATATATATATATATGTAATTGTTCCTTTATATATATATGTATATATATATATATATATATATATATATATATATATATATATATGAAGAAACAATTTATACAAAGAATGAAATAGTAATGTTAATGTGATTAATAGCGAAATGATATTAACACTGCTACTTCATTCTTGGTATAAATTGTTTCTTTATGCACACTCTAATATAAATGTTTTGTTATCAAGTTTTTTGAATTCTCATATACTTGTATTTTGATTGGTTATTGCAGCTGATGTAACAGCGTTTCCCTTAGCGAGGGGTGTTTGGTTGATTTGAACCTTCTAGAACTCTTTATTCTACATTCAACACCATCACTTAATAGAGACACCAGAAGTGTTGAAACAGAATATCTATTTTTGTAGTGACTTTATAACATATTTTTGTTATAATTTTTGAATAAATTATAATTATGAAATATATCTATATCTATATCTATATATATATATATATATATATATATATATATATATATATAATTACGTTATATATATATATATTCATATAATTATGATATATATATATATATATTTATATATAAATATAATTATGGCATATATATATATATATTTATATATAAATATAATTATGGTATATATATATATTCATATAATTATGATATATATATATATATAAATATAATTACGTTATATATATATATATATTCATATAATTATGATATATATATAAATTTATATATAAATATAATTATGGCATATATATTCATATAATTATGATATATACATATATATTCATATAATCATTATATATATATATTCATATAATCATTATATATATATATTCATATAATCATTATATATATATATATATATATATTCATATAATCATTATATATATATATATATATTCATATAATCATTATATATATATATATATTCATATAATCATTATATATATATATATATATTCATATAATCATTATATATATATATATATATTCATATAATCATTATATATATATATATATATTCATATAATCATTATATATATATATATATATTCATATAATCATTATATATATATATTCATATAATCATTATATATATATATATATTCATATAATCATTATATATATATATATATATATATTCATATAATCATTATATATATATATATATATTCATATAATCATTATATATATATATATTCATATAATCATTATATATATATATATATATTCATATAATCATTATATATATATTCATATAATCATTATATATATATATATTCATATAATCATTATATATATATATATATTCATATAATCATTATATATATATATATATTCATATAATCATTATATATATATATATATTCATATAATCATTATATATATATATATTCATATAATCATTATATATATATATATATTCATATAATCATTATATATATATATATTCATATAATCATTATATATATATATATATTCATATAATCATTATATATATATATATATTCATATAATCATTATATATATATATATATATTCATATAATCATTATATATATATATATTCATATAATCATTATATATATATATATATATATATATATATATATATATTCATATAATCATTATATATATATATATAAATATAATTACGTTATATATATATATATATATTCATATAATTATGATATATATATATATATCTATATATAAATATAATTACGGCATATATATATATTCATATAATTATGATATATACATATATTCATATAATCATTTTATATATATATATATATATATATATATATATATATATATATATATATATATAATTATTATTTGCTCTGTTCTTACATTGAGCTCTCTCTGGATCTATATTGTCTTTGGAACTATCCATACGCATTGCCAAATAATATTATCATATATATATATATATATATATATATATATATATATATATATATATATATATATATATATTATAAATTAATTGATTTAAAATATGTTTTTTCGCTACACAGTGATAACCATGTTTCAAAAATGGCAGCTATAGCCCTTGAATTTAATTTTGTTATTAAACCAAAGACATTAGTTCCATTTCCTCGTCAAGCGAATTTTGGAGTAACTTATTTTTAAAAAATTACGGTTGAGAGAGAGAGAGAGATAGAGATATAGAGATATATATGACTGTCATAAAAAACAAAAATTATTTTTATTACCACTTATAATGAAAATAGATAGAAAGTAAAATAAAAAAACGGGCTAAACTAACCGGTTTCGTACCTCAACATAGCTGAATCGAGGTTAATAAATTAAACAGAATTATCACTAAAAAAGGGACAATATGTATTGGACAAAAAAAAAATATTGCTTAGATGGAAATTAGTTGGAGACCCAAAACGAAGTCCTTCTGTTTACGCAGAAAGCGCTTCAACGATAAAATATAAATGGCTTCCAACACTTTCAAGTGGGAATTCGAGTGGGACTTGCTAAGAATGGTAAATGAGTCCACACTGAAACTAGTAGCACACTTATGGCTATTTATTAGGTGCTCTACGATGGAAGACCCATATGTATTGGTCAGAATGTCTGAAGGAGTGTACTTAAGGTTGCGGTTTTTCGTTGGAACCTGTTGCTTTATTCTGACATCCAGCCTTTGAATCGAACTCCCTATGCAGCGCGAACCACAACTACATATAAAGGAATAAATTAAAGAACTATTATGACGTGGAAGGAGAATGTCCTTACGTATGGACGTAAGGTCAGGCTTGGCAGAGAAAAAAACACGAGTGTTAGCGGCACAGTAACAATGTTGAACTGCCGCAGAAACCTGCTTAGCATATCTACCACTGGTATTACCCAGTCAAGGAAGGTACAGGCACACAGGACATCTTTGTACTATAGCAGGTTTAACTTTATTGAATTCAGCCATTTTAATCTTAATAATTGCTTGAACAATGCCCAATGGATAGGCATTGTTACAGAGAGTAGTTGTAATTAATATCCATGCGCATCTCAATTTAGACCTCATATTTATTTATAGTGCTACTATATATAACTATGAGAATACTACAGGCTAGGAATGAATTTGAACTCGTCCCTCAGATTTCAAATTCTGTACGGATGGCCAGCATCAATACTGGAAAGAGCGATACTGGACTTGGGAAACCTATTTTCCTGAGAAATTGTTTTCGTAGAAAGAGTTTATAAATTTCAACCGACGGTAGTACTGGCTGCTCGCTCGATGTATACCGAATGTTTCCTTATAAGGAAACGGCTAAGTTACTCTTACCATTTTAGTTGTTGCTGCTGTTGGAAGTATTCAATCGATGTGTTTTTTTTTGTTATGACATTGTGTAGCGCAATCTATATGAACTTCTTTAAATCCGAGAAAATTTATTCGCACGAATCCAATTTAATACCATTAATATAGCGTTTCTAAATAGTGCTAAATAGCAGGTACTGGACTTGAGAAATTGTTGTAGTAGTACCCCCCCCCCCAAAAAAAACTGTCAACTTAAAGTAGCAACAAACGACTGCAATAGATTTCTTCTGTCTCTCGACCGCAACACTTGTAGCCAAATCACAGTTAAAACGATAGTCCGACGTCCAACAAGCAACGTAGAAACGACAAAATGTCAAACCTTCTCTTCTCACCAGCAAAAACGCGTCTTCCCACAGGCTCAAAAAATCTTTTATAAGCGAAAAACAACGGCTTCTGTTCACCGAGAGAATTTTCTGATTGGTCACGACATTCAGGGGAGGGAAGAACATTAGCATAGATTCTAGTCATTGAAGTAGATTTTTGCGAACTACTTTTTGGTAATTTTTCTTCGGCAGATCGCACACAAAACTTTTTTTTCGGGGTAACTGATTATCTCTTTCACTACAGAAATTTATTTTCTGAGAAATTGTTTTAACAAAAAGAGTTTATAAATTTCAACCGATGGTAGTACTGGCTGCTCGGTCATTGAATGCCGAATGTTTCCTTATAAGGAAACTCCTAATATGATCATTGATACGCCTTTCCTGTTTATGGTGCAATGGTTAATTCGTTCTTTTTCGTTCGTATCATCTTCGCTTTTCGACATCTTTTTTGCCTCTTGAGAGACATTTATGAGTTACCGAGCAACACAATCACGAAATTTCACCAACCGTTTGACGCTCAAACACATCATTCGTTTTTATTTCCTTTTTTTATTTTTATGCTCTTTTCACCTTTTGGTGTTTGATTTCTTTATTTAATGAAACATTGTCAGCCATTATTAATTTCTGAGGAGAGTTCCTTTCAATATAACTTTTCGTCGCAGTCCACAGTAGAGACCTCCCCATCTCCCGCCCCGGCACTTCTAAGTGCAACTTACAGAGGACGACTTTTCTGTTGATTTCATTCGGAGATATAGCTTACTCGGTCAGACATAGGGCTGGAGTCTGAGAGGTCTAGATTTCTATTCTTAAAGCCTTTACAGTCACACTTTACGGAGCCGGAAACCGAAATTGGCAAGCAGCGTTCGAATTCCGACCGAGTCTGATGAATTCACTTTCGCTCAAATATCCTTAGGAAAGATTCACCCCGCCAACCGACTATCCCGCTAACCCCCCACCTCGCCACAGCAATCCTCTCTCTTATGCGTTAGGCTTTTTGATTATTCCGTGCTTTTGAGATTAGAATTGCCTGTCCGAAAGATAACCCTGACACCTGATAACTAATATATGTCTGATGATCCAGCGTCCTTTAAAAGGGCTATGGTGAAATAAATTATTACATGGAGCCTTAAAGTGGTCTGTTTTTCTTTAAATTAATATATATATATATATATATATATACACACATTACCGTATCTTCATTATACCAATTTATATTATAATTCTGACTGTTCCTTCGTCCCTCCAACAAATACAGGGAGCACAATAACACCGATGGATAGAGCAAGTTTTCAGTTACAAAATAAATAGTCTCGATCACTAACAACGATACGAAGCCCCTTAATAAACTGCATCAACTGAGTCGACCTACACTTCACAGACAGCACAGCTTAAACGTATTACCAACCAACCAACCGTCATCACATCCACTGTGTCGTCTCCGTAAACATTTAGCAAGAGTCGATGAATGTCAACCGGTGCAATTTCTTCAGCATGGAAGAATAACGTGATACACTTATGTTTTTTTGCACTTTCAGGTCAGCTGCCATTTTGCCATACTACCCTTCAGTTGCTATTTGTAGCACGCCAAAAAAGAATTGTAGGTTCTTGGCAGGAAGATTAAAACTTTACCGCAATACATTCAACATCTACTTCTGAGTAACCATCGTGTGTGTGTGTGTGTATGTGAATGTATATATATATATATATATTATATATATATATATATATATATATGTATGACACATCATTATTTTGTCTATCTCTTCACAAAGATTTTCGAATTTTTCTTCTTCTGCACTGTTTGCGACCGCACTGACGGATCACAATCCCTGGTGCAGTTTATCCATGCGCATCACAATTTAGACCTAATATTTAATTATAACTGACGGGCAGCCGGTGTGTCTACAGCCCCCGTTCCCAGTGAACAATACGCCCGCTCATTAATGGATGTTCGGGAGCGTAAACAAGGCAAAGTAAATATATATATATATATATATATATATATATATATATATGCGTGTTTGTATCTATGCATACAAGTATGAATGTAAATAAACATATACATTAATATACTATTATTTTGTACTTAGATGTCTGCTAAAGGGTGAAAAGAGGTTGCTAAAAATTAAATTCCCATCATAATAGGCGGCTGAGCGTTGAATATATATATATATATATATAAAATCGGAATCATCCCTAAAACACAATGGGTTACAGGATGTGGAAGAATTGGGAACAGAGACATTAATAATGACCAGAAAGAAGAGAGTAATCAGGTGAACAGTAGATAGCAATGACATTGCATTTTTGCAGATTAAAGTTGGCTGGAAAGCATGGAGCCAGAAGGGAGTTCCACAAGCGAGAAGTGCGAGAGAAGAAACAGTTAGCATAGAATTTACGGCTACATTTAGCCAACTCGAGTGTAAATTGATGAGATCTAGACGCCAGTCTAGTACTGCACTTAAATTCATGAAATCTAGGTACCATAGTGAAGGGCTCATTCGAACATTTACCAGGAAAGTATTTATAGAAAAGACATAGAGAGGCAACCTTATGGCAGTGGGAATGTGACTGGAGCTGAGCTGCCAGATCAGGACCAATAATAGCAGATTCTTCTTTGGATCTTATCAAGGAGGTCAAGGTAAATAGCAGGGACACCGGACCAGATGTGGCAGCAATATTCTAAGCATGGATGAATAGTAGACGTATAGATCAGGACCAATAATATTGCAGATTCTTCTTTGGATCTTATCAAGGAGGTCAAGGTAAATAGCAGGGGCACCGGACCAGATGTGGCAGCAACATTTTAAGCAAGGACGAATGGTAAACTTACAGGCATAAGTCTACCATCGAATATATATATATATATATTTTTTTTCTCCTCCACATTTCCTTTTCATGGTACATTTTCTGTGTTTTTAATTTAAATTCAATCTCCCGAGAAAGCCTGAAGAGCCGGAGAGGAACCGGTTGCTTCGCTTTTTAATATGTCTGGTAATATCAAGCTTCACACTTTTATTTCTGTTATATATATATACATATATATATATATATTCAACAATCTATTTATGTAGATTTGTTTTTACAGTCCGGTTCACCCTGTACAAAGACCTGGAACCACTCGAGGTAGAGAGTTTCTTTAGGCGGCAATTTATGCAAATAGGGTAAGCCTAGCCTGGAACAGGTCAAGATTGCAGTGATTGATGAAACATCGTCTTGGGAGTCGGTTCCACAACGCAGCGGTTCGCGGGAAGAAGCTGTTCGAGTGGAACATAATATAACATTAATAACAAATATACAGTTTTTTCCTCAACGGTAAAACAACTCTTGAGATTCATGTACAAAACAATCATCAGGTGACGATTGATTTGTGAATGAAAAAAAATGTACATTTATTATTATTATTATTTCTTCTTTTTCTTTGGAGAAGAGACTATATCTTGTTTCTTTCTTTCTTACTCGCTCTTTGTTATTTTCTTTCTCTTTCTCCTTTTTTAGATGTCTTGTCTTTTTTCTCCCTTTTCCGGCTATATCTTGTGTCTTTCTTTCTTTTTTTTTCTTTCTTTCTTTTCTTATTTTCTTTTTTCGTGGGGGGAGGGATTGTTTGTAATTAATATTCAAAATTGTAATAACCCACTTTTATGACCGCTTGATTAGATGCGACGATATGCATCGAAACATGAATGCATTGATGTAGCGGTTTTACATATGTTCGAATGTAATACCATATATATATATATATATATATATATATATATATATATATATATATATATATATATATAATTTCAGCCCAAGCAAGGTGATAATGCGACTAAGACGAAAGGGTTTACTGGAAATGGAAGAGGACGAGAAGACTTTAGTGAGGAGAAAGAACAATAAAAGAACAGGTTCCAGGAAGACAGAAGATGGCGATAATGCCACTAAGATGCAAGGGGTTACTGGGAGTGAAAGAGAATGAGAAGACTTTAGTGAGGAGAAAGGACAATAAAAGAAGAGGTTTCAGGAAAACAGAAGATGGCGATAATGCCACTAAGACGCAAGGGCTCACTGGGAGTGAAAGAGAATGAGAAGACTTTAGTGAGGAGAAAGGACAATAAAAGAACAGGTTTCAGGAAGACAGAAAATGGCGATAATGCCACTAAGACACAAGGTGTTACTGGGAGTGAAAGAGAATGAGAAGACTTTAGTGAGGAGAAAGGACAATAAAAGAACAGGTTTCAGGAAGACAGAAGATGGCGATAATGCCACTAAGACACAAGGTGTTACTGGGAGTGAAAGAGAATGAGAAGACTTTAGTGAGGAGAAAGGACAATAAAAGAACAGGTTTCAGGAAGACAGAAGATGGCGATAATGCCACTAAGACACAAGGTGTTACTGGGAGTGAAAGAGAATGAGAAGACTTTAGTGAGGAGAAAGGACAATAAAAGAACAGGTTTCAGGAAGACAGAAGATGGCGATAATGCCACTAAGACACAAGGGGGTTACTGGGAATGAAAGAGAATGAGAAGACTTTAGTGAGGAGAAAGGACAATAAAAGAACAGGATCCAGAATGACAGCGGATGGTGATTGGTGTTGCATTTAACTTTTTGAATATTGTAGGCGGCTGGGAAGCACGACAGTAAGCAAGAAGTGCGAAAAAAAACCCAATCAGAATAGAATTTACGGTTACATCTAGCTAGTTCAACAGTAAAACGGTGAGACCTAATTGCCAATCTAGTAGTACGCTTTAATTCATGCAATCGAGGTACCAAGGAAGAAAGATCATTAGAACAATTGCCATACAATATTTATAGAAAAGGCAGAGGGAAGTTACGCCAAGGCGATGGTAATGCGAATGGAGTTGAGATGCCAGGTCAGGACCGATAAGATGACAGATCCATCTTTGGATTTTGTCGAGAATCTCGAGGTATATAGCAGGAGCACCAAACCAAATATGTCAACAATATTCAATGCACGGACGAATGGTTGATTTAGAAATATGCAAGATGAATTCTGACAGAAATTCTGTCTGGCATTCTGTTTTTATGGTCTTTGATCACGATGCCAGAGCAATTACCTTTCATTGTTCTGTGTGTGTGTGTGTGTGTGTGTGTGTGTGTGTGTGTGTGTGTGTGTGTTGTAAAGTCCCATAAAACTGTTACAGATCCAATATCTGTAACCGGGTCTGGATAATGTTCATACTAATTTCTTGTAGTTTCCTTCTCGTAAAAGTTGCATATTTCCCAGTGCATATATTGGCCAACCCTATCCTGCCAAGTTTTACATTCAGTGCGTGCTAACACCGTGCAACCTGGTACAAGATGGTTAATTATTTCTGGATATTTATCACAAAATCTGCATTTTGGATTAACAGAATTTTTCACTATCTGTAGAGTTAATAATTTCTAGTTAGCAAACATTGGTCCTGTGCGGCAAGAATAAAACCTTCGGTTTCAGATTTAATCCATCTCCATTTGCCTACATCATTATTTTTTCAATCTATTCTGTCAGTGCAAATAGTGTTGATAAATGTTTAGTAAAACCGATTATCCATAGGAATAAATTGCAAATGATTTTATTATAGGAAGATAGTGCTAATAATTTTATTACAATCAAGCATTGAAAGTCATTTTATCAAGGAAGACATTGCAAATAATTTTATTACAAGCAGGCATTGAAAATGATTTCATTACAGGAAGTCTTTATAAATGATTCTGTCACAAGCCATTGCAAATGATTTTATTATAGGAAGACATTATAAATGATTCTATTATAAGACGGCATTACAAATGATTTCATTATAGGAAGATATTATAAATGATTCTGTCACAAAAAGGCATTGCAAATGGTTTTATTATAGGAAGACATTATAAATGATTCTATTATAAGACGGCATTACAAATGATTTTATTATAGGAAGACATTATAAATGATTCTATTATAAGACGGCATTACAAATGATTTTATTATAGGAAGATCTTATGAACGATTATATTATAAGACGGCATTACAAATGATTTTATTATAGGAAGACATTATAAGTGATTCTATTATAAGAAGGCGTAGCAAATGATTTTCCTATTGGAATGTACAGCAATTGATTTCACTCTAAGAAAGTATTAGATATGAATTTACGAAATGAATGTATTGAAAATGATTTTACTTTAGGACGGCAGGGGTTAGGACGGCAGGGATTAGGACGGCATCGTCAATGATACCGATAAACAGCAAAGAAAAATTTAATAACGACTTCAATAATCATGGGCAAATCATTTTCTTCATGTTCGACATTTTTTTTCAGTTGTTTGCAAGGTCAAAATATTTTTCTAGCTTTCCCAATTGTTTTGTGTGTTTTTTTCTCGTTTTTTTTTTTATCAGAGACAATCAGATCCGACATTATTATTTTCCCACCTTTTGGCACGAACACCGTTCTTTTTCTAATAATCTCAAGGCAAAGAAAAACAGAAAAAAAACCCCAAATAAACAGAAAAAACCTTAAAATATTCCCTGTCGAATTTCTAACTAGGGTTCCTCATTGAATCAATTTGGCTGTTGAATATCAAAACCTCTGCCATTTTAAGGATTCTTACATCAAAGAATTCTATTTATCCTTTGATTCGCTTATTAGATTAATAAGTAAAAATCGGAGGTGAATGGGTGGGTGAGGGTCGTGCGTAAATGTTGTTGATCGAGAGTTGGACATGAAGAGAGAGAGAGAGAGAGAGAGAGAGAGAGAGAGAGATAACGATATAAACATATAAAATTAATGGCAGCCATTTAGAGAAACAAACATGACAAGGACAAAGAAAGAAGCTCCTTCAATTGATCTACACTGGAATGTTCCGGTCTTTTCCAATGTTGCTATTTCTATTAATATCTATCTATGTATCTATGTATATGTCTATCTCTCTAAGTCTGTTCGCATCTATCTATCTATTTCCGTCTGTTTGCACCTAACTATCTATCTATCTATCTAAGTCTGTTCGCACCTATCTATCTATCTATGGAAGTGTGTTCGCATCTATCTATCTATCTATGTAAGTGTGTTCGCATCTATCTATCTATCTATGTAAGTGTGTTCGCATCTATCTATCTATGTAAGTGTGTTCGCATCTATCTATGTGTGTTCGCATCTATCTATGTAAGTGTGTTCGCATCTATCTATCTATCTATCTATCTATGTAAGTGTGTTCGCATCTATCTATGTAAGTGTGTTCGCATCTATCTATCTATCTATCTATCTATGTGTGTTCGCATCTATCTATGTTCGCATCTATCTATCTATCTATCTAAGTATGTTCGCATCTATCTATCTAAGTATGTTCGCATCTATCTATCTATCTAAGTATGTTCGCATCTATCTATCTATCTATCTAAGTGTGTCCGCATCTATCTATCTATCTATCTAAGTGTGTCCGCATCTATCTATCTATCTAAGTGTGTCCGCATCTATCTATCTATCTATCTATCTATCTAGGTCTGTTCATATCTATTTATTTATGTATTTCTCTCGGTCTGTTCGTATCTATCTATATATCTACTTATCTATCTACTTATCTCTATTTGTTTATATTTATCACACTCTGTTCCTATCTATCTATATTCATATATCTCTCTCTCTCTATATATTTATATTCATATCTGTCTATCGCTATCTCTCTCTCTCTACATATATATCTGTCACGTTCTATTCCTATCTTTCTCTATTCATAGCTATCTATGGTCATATATTTTTATCTATCTGTCTATCTCAGTCTGTTCATATCTATCTATCTATCTAAATTTGTTCATATCTATCTATCTAAATTTGTTCATATCTATCTATCTATCTATCTAAATTTGTTCATATCTATCTATCAATCTAAATTTGTTCATATCTATCTATCTATCAATCTAAATTTGTTCATATCTATCTATCAATCTAAATTTGTTCATATCTATCTATCTAAATTTGTTCATATCTATCTATCTATCTATCTATCTATCTCAGTCTGTTCATATCTATCTACCTATCTATCTAAGTCTAAGCAGATATATAGATTGAACAAGCTAAGCTTTACTTAGAAAGGCACAAGGCCATGACCAGCTTCGCCATATCTAGTGTTCTGAAGTGTTTATTATTCTAAATTCTGACGTTGCTCGACGGTGAATCGCCCATTTCCTCCGTGACATGGCCGCGACTGTCTGTGTCTCAATCTGTTCCTATTTCTCTATTTCGAGCACATATCATTTTCATCTGCCCGTCTAAATGGATCATTACTGAACGCCCTTCTATCATCTTCAAGTCGGAAGAAAGAAATTGTCTTGCCAGTAGCAATCGTTAGACAAGCTTCAGCGCGCCGAGAAGTGCTTACGTAAACACTCAAGTTTTCCTCAATGATCAGATGCCCCTCTGATCAGGTCAGTAGTTTGTGTCATCAGCTTATTTGCTGGCTAAAGAAAGCGAAAATATTTTTGGAAAATTTCGGTGAATAATTCCCGGCGGGAAAAGATAGAAATACGGAACTAGGAAAGCCGAAGAAAGAAAAAAAGAAAGAGAAAAGAAAAGAAAATTAAGAAAAAGAAAAGTAATAAAGAAAAGAAATAAAAAGTTAAGAAAGAGAGAGAAAAGAAGAGAATGGAGCTAAGAAAGAAAGCAATGAAAAAGCTAAAATGAAAGAGAATAGAAAAAATAAGAAGGAAGAAAAGAGAGAGCGAAAGAAAAAATAACAGAATGAAATTATAAAAGAATTCATGAAAGAAAAAGTGGAAATCTAAGAAAGAAACAGAAAAAAATAGAATGAAGCAAAGAAGGAAGAGGGAAAGAGAGGAAAAGAAAGAAGAAAGAAGAGAATTAAACTAAAAAGGACAGAATAAGAGAAAGAAAGAATAAAGAGAGAAAAGAAAAAAGAGAAAGGAAGAGAATGACGCTAAGAAAGAAGTAGTGAAGAGAGGAGGACAGAAAGGGGAAAAAGAAACGAAAAAGCAAAAAGGATGAGAAAAAGAAAGTAAAAAAAGAGAAAAAGAAAGCAAAAAAGAAGAGAAAAAGAAAGTAAAAAAAGAAAGTAAAAAAAAGAGAAAAAGAAAGTAAAAAAGAAGAGAAAAAGAAAGTAAAAAAAGAAAGTAAAAAAAAGAGAAAAAGAAAGTAAAAAGAAGAGAAAAAGAAAGTAAAAAAAGAAAGTAAAAAAGAAGAGAAAAAGAAAGGAAAAAAGAAGAGAAAAAGAAAGGAAAAAAGAAGAGAAAAAGAAAGGAAAAAAGAAGAGAAAAAGAAAGTAAAAAAAGAAAGTAAAAAAAAGAGAAAAAGAAAGTAAAAAGAAGAGAAAAAGAAAGTAAAAAAAGAAAGTAAAAAAGAAGAGAAAAAGAAAGTAAAAAAGAAGAGAAAAAGAAAGTAAAAAAGAAAGTAGAAAAGAAAGGAAAAAGAAAAGAAAAAGTTAAGAAAGAAACGTTAGAAAGCAATAAAGAATAAGTAGTGAGAATGAAAGCGACAAGATAGAAATAAGGAGAGAAAGAGTGTGCGAGAGAAAGAAAGAACGAGGCAGAGAACTGATGAATGAGGAAAACAAAAAGAACATACAGAGAGAGTGAGAGAGAGAGAGGAAAATAAGAAAAGACAAAATTAAAAAGGAGAAGGAATAAAAAAGGAGGAAAAAGAAAATTAAGAAAAAAGTAAGAAAACAGAATAAAAAAATGAAATCAGAAAAAATAAAAGAAAGAAAATGAAAGGAGAGAGAGAGAGAGAGAGAGAGAGAGAGAGAGAGAGAGAGAGAGAGAGAGAGAGAGAGAGAGAGAATCCAAGAAAAAATAGACGGAAAAATGAAAGAAAAAGACGAAAGAAGCAAATATGAGAAAAAATGAAATTGGAAAAGCAGGAAAAGAAAGAAGAAAAAGGAAAAGAAAAGAGAAAAAAGAAAAGAAAAAAGAAGTGTATGAAAAAGAAAAGAGCACGATCCAGAGATATTTGAAGAAGGAAATAAACACAGTGAAAAATGAAGGGAATAAGAAGAGAAAGAAAATGATACCGAAAGAAAGTGAAAAGGTGCAGTAAAGAGAAAGAACGAGGGGGAGAATAAAAGGAAAGGACAAAAATGATAAGTGAAAGAAAGGAAAGAAGGAAAAATAAGAAGACAGGAAAAGAGAGAGGAAAGAATAAATAAGATAAAAAAAGAGAAGGAGAAAAGAAAAAGAAAAGAAAGCGGTAAAAAAGAAATGAAGGAAGGATAAAAATGAGAACAGGGAAGAAGAAAACGGAATAAAGAAGAAAATGACGATTGCAAGAAGTGGAACAGGGCGACGGAAATAAAGAAAAGAAAAAAAGAAGAATGAATAAAATGAAAAAGGAAGAAAGCAAAAAGAAGAAAAAGAAATAGGAAATCAGGAGAAGTTAAAGGAGGATAAAGAAAAAAAGAATAAGAATAAAGGAAAACCAAACAAAAGAAGAAAAGGCTAAAGAGAAAAGTGAATGAAAATAAGAGTAAAAAAGACAAGAAAAGAAAGGAAGGAAGAAAAAGAACATTATAAATACAAAACAAGTGTGACAGTTGAAAAGGAGCTAGAATGAAACTGAAGAAAAATAAAAAAAGGAAGATGAAAGATAGACTTATAGGAAAGAAGGAAATAAAAATGGAATGAGAGAAATGAAAAAGGAAGGAGTAAATAAAAGATTTATTCTCAAATTGAGTTCTTGTCCCAGTATTGTTGAGATTCTCATTGTAGGACACTTAACAACTTTTAGTTCATTGCTATTACTACTTGGCTTACACTACTGACATTTCAATACCATCAACGCCTACATTGGCAAGAAAAGGAGAAGAAAAAAAGAAAAGAAAAAAAGAAGAAAAAAAAATTCCCATTTTTTGGCGTTGTTCAGCATCGAATTGCATTTTCCAAACGTAATGAAAATAATCGACTTTGATTCGCTTGTCTTTGAAAGCAATAATCTTTATTAGAAAAGAAAGAATGCTAACC
>OZ038519.1:64863899-64866399 GCA_964036315.1 Acanthosepion esculentum
GACGTTAGTAAAATTTTCGAGATAACTTATATGATAAATATACAAAGTGAATTTCAGTGTATCATATTTGTGTGATATTTAGCTTTCACTTTACGCGCAGTACTAGATTGGCGGCTAGGTCCCATCATTTCACAGCTGAAATGGCAAGTAGCCGTAAGTTATATGCTAACAGTTTCTTTTCTCACACTTCTCGTTTATGGAACTCATTCAAGTTTCTTATTTTCCAGCCAGGTTTGATCGTCAAAAATTTAAATGCAATGTCTGTCGTTATCTACTGTCTTTTTTAATTTCTGTTCTTTTATTCTTATCGTTCGTTGATAACGTTTTCTTAAATTCTTTCACACTCAGTAAACCCCATGTGTCTTAGTGGCTTTGTTGCCTTGCTTGGGATGTAATGATTTAAAAAAAATATCTTTATACAAATAGATGCCTTATCAAACTCACGCACACACATATTTATCTGTATCTTTAAAACGTCCGTCTCTGAAAGCAAATATAATTTTCATCTGACATTGATAACACAATCTTCCACCAAGAAGAGGTTAAATACACGCACGGATCCAAAAGTCGAATGAGTACAATTTGCAAATATCCCGGCATCCATTCAGTCAGGCATTTTTCAAAATGGCGAAAGCGTACGCAAATACTGTCGATGGTAAATGGTCAATATCCCAAGGCCTTTTGAAATGTTCTTTTTGCCGTTTATCTATGTGTGGGTAAATGTTGGGATGGAGGCTGTATATTTTTTTCTCTTTTCCTGCTTTCTGAAAGATGACGTCTGAAGAATTAAATGACTACTACTACTACTACTACTACTACTACTATCAATAATAAGGCACCAGAAAAAAAAAGAAAAGAAAAAAACAGTTATTCTGTAAAGAAAGAAAATAACTTTAAAAGAATGAAACCTTAATTATAACAAGAATAAACAGATCGAACAAGTAGTTGACAGTTGTACCTATAATTACTAGAGCACTTTACAGAAGACACGGAAAGACATAGAATAGTACAGAATACATAGAGCAACAAGAAATCCTACAGAAGGTACTGAAGGAAAGCAAGAAGAAAGGACTAAACATTAGTTGCAAGAAAAAAGAATCTACGATTGTCAGTAACAGGAAAAGATCAACAGGTAGTTTGGAGATACCAAAATCAAGCCAGTGTCTGTGAAGTTTTTTAACAAAGGATGGAAAGTGCGACAGTGAGATCCGAAGGCGCATTGGGATAGCGAAAGATGGCGTTTAATTACTTCTGGTGTTACTAGGGAATGCTGGGAATAAGACAGATCGAGCGGGAATTTGAATAAAACAGTTGTTGAGTTTCGCACGTCTTTTGTCGTCTTTGTGTTGCGTCAGCTTTTTAGCAGCCAATCTCATATAATTTATTTTTCCACCTTAAGCCCCGTTGAACAGTATTTGTCTATATACCTATATCAGACTAACTGATAAAGGAATAGACATTTCAAATTTAGTTACCTAAATTTCAAAGTATAGTGAAGAAGAAACACTATACGATTGGGTGCTGAAAACTTTTCAGCCTAACCAAAAAAAAAAAAAAAAATTACAAAAGAAATTCTTCAGATTTGTTAGATTTCATAATTGGGCCAGGCTGAGAACATTGTAAATGAGCACGAAATGTACTCTCTTAATTCAAAGATTAACCTTAACTAACGGAGGTAACTTAAATTATATTTTTTTAAAGAATTACAATTTAAGTATTTTAAAACATTGTTGCTATTCCCATAATTAATCATATTTAGTGATGGTTGTATTTTTCTTATATAGAGAAATTCAAGAATTCACAATTATTAATTATATTATTTTTTTGTCATAGCAATTCACCCCTGAAGATGACCTTGGATGAGATTGAAAGTACTTGGAAAAATAAAAGAAATGAAGAAAACTACGGTGCTATTCTTAATGAGTTTAATAACAACATTAGGAAATTAATCCGTGAATTTGATAGGATTAAAATAAAATAGACAAAATATATCGAGATTATTCAAGCAAGCATATATATATATATATATATATATATATATATATATATATACATATATATATATATATATATATATAAAAGTGAACATAGAAGTCAACACTTAGAGGCGACAGTCTGTTTCATGCTAGATGCAATCGTCAAGCCTTAAATGTCTATTCCTTTATCAGTCAGGTGACCTGACGATTGCATCTAGCATGAAACAGACTGTCGTCTCTAAGTGTTGACTTCTATGTTCACTTTTATATTTACACACGCTCTATCTCTGATATTGAGCACTTTATCCCATGAATATAGCACACTTTAAGACTATATTTCTTCATATATATATATATATATATATATATATATATATATATATATATGTGTGTGTGTGTGTGTGTGTGTGTGTGTGTGTGTGTGTGTGTAAGGTTTTTACCCAAAGCAAATTGGGAGTGTCACCAGCATGCAAGGGGTTACAGAGAGTGGGAGCAAGAGTAAAGAGGCGTGACAGAGGAAAGGA
>OZ038519.1:64873899-64901399 GCA_964036315.1 Acanthosepion esculentum
TTCATATATATATATATATATAGACATACATTCATATATATATATATATATATATATATATATATATATATATATATATATATATATATACACACAGACATACATTCATATATGTGCATGTTTTTGGGAAAAACAACAATATATCATTATTAGAAACATGACAAAACTAATAAATAAAATCAACCAGGCATTTACATTGTTTTTTTCCCCAAAAAACATGCATATATATATATATATATATATATATATATATATATATATATATATATATATATATATATATATATATATATATGAATGTATGTCTGTATATATATATATATAACATTCTCTGGTTTCGGCGAATTGATTTTAAATTCCAACAGACACCTCCAGCTCTAATATATATATATATATATATATATATATATATATATATATATATATTATTAGAAAAATAAAAATAATAATAAAATAAAATCAACGTGGCACTTATATTTTTTTTAAACATGCCTATATATATATATATATATGTGGGTGTGGGTTTGTGTGCAGGGGCATACATGTGAAAGCACACACACACATACATACATATATATATATATATATATATATATATATATATAATAAATTAACTGATTTAAAAATATGGTTTCATCGCTACACATAAAAATATCAAAAAAAACACCGGATTATATATCTTACTGTTCTTTCTTTTTTTTTACTATAATATATATATATATATATATATATATATATATATATATATATATATATATATCTGTATGTATGTGTGTGTGTGTGTACAAGTATACATAAAAAGGCTGTAACATCTGTATATCGGTATTTAGGCATAGGTGTGTCCAAGTATATAACATACTCTGGTTTCGGCGAATTGATTTTAAATTCCAACAGACAACTACAGCTCTTATATATATTATTCCATATATGATAAAATGGAAAAACCCATTTGTGTGACGAGTTTCATCCTTTAGGACCTCATCGACTATTTACGTTGATGTGATGACACATGCGACTGAAGGAGAGGGGATGAGGAAATTTTTAATTTTAAACTTTTAAATTTGTTTTTAACATGTGTTTTGGGGTATATCATGGAGCCGATTACTTTTAGTTTCTTTTGGTTTATATTTTTAGCACTTTCGTTATTAAATATTCCACATTGTGATAATAGATGTGCCATATTTCGCATATATATATATATATATATGTGTGTGTGTGTGTGTGTGTGTGTGTGTGTGTGTGTGTGTGTATAATATTAGTGGTTAATATATATATATATATATATATGTGTGTGTGTGTGTGTGTGTGTATATATATAAATAATATATAAATATATATATATTTATATAAATAAATTCCCAAGAGTATAGAATCCAGGTAGAACTAAATTTCCAGGACAGAGTAAGAATATAATATAAAAGCCTTAAACATTAATATTCCCTGGTTATAATTTATTACATTGGAATCGTAATCACGACCCAATTCATCAAACCTACAAATTCAAAAAGCATTTTTAATATTTGAATTTGTAGGTCTGATGAATTGAATCGTGATTACGATTCCAATGTAATAAATTATAAACATGGAATATTAGTGT
This sequence comes from Acanthosepion esculentum, assembly GCA_964036315.1. Classification (NCBI taxonomy): domain Eukaryota; kingdom Metazoa; phylum Mollusca; class Cephalopoda; order Sepiida; family Sepiidae; genus Acanthosepion; species Acanthosepion esculentum. The sequence goes on from OZ038519.1 coordinate 64,875,497, forward strand.
TTGAGCCTTTTATATATATATATATATATATATATATATATATATATATATATATATATATATATACAGGGGTTGGACAAAATAATTGAAACACTTGTTAAATTCAAAGAAAATTTATTTAACATGGAGTTGGTCCTCCTTTAGCCTCACATACAGCTTTAATACGTCTAGGAATGGAATGATACAGCTTCCTGACTTTATCCAGAGGAATTTTCAGTCATTCTTCCATTAATACCTGCTCCAGCTCTTTAAGACACGACGGTGGAGGATAGCGGCTCCTAACTTGTCGCTCCAAAATGCACCACAAATGTTCAATAATATTGATATCTGGAGATTGGGGAGGCCACTCCATGTGTTCTAGCTCACTTTCATGCTCTTCATCCCAATTCTTAACCACTCAAGCGGTATGTATTGGAGCATTATAGCCTTGGAAGATGCAGTCAGCATCAGGGAATAAAGTCTGGGCCATTAAAGGAACATGATCTCCCAAAATGTTCAGGTAATCTTTGCTGTTGATTCTACCACACAGTGCAACTATTGGACCGAGGTATTTCCATGATATGGCGGCCCAAACTATCACTGATCCACCTCCATGCTTCACTGTTGGAAGAAGGCAGTCAGGGTTGTAAGCTTCTTTGGGCTGCCTCCACACATAAACTCGCCCTGAAGTTGAGAAAAGAGAAAAACTGGACTCGTCTGAGAATATGACTTGCTTCCATTGGTCTGCAGACCAGGCATTGTGATCTCTGCACCACTTCAACCACTTCTGAATGTCACGAGTGGAGAGAAGAGGTTTCCTTACGGCGGATCTTCCATGATATGCAGCCTTATGGAGATCACGGCGAACAGTTTTCGTAGAAACTGGATTATTCAGATGACTATTCAACTCAGCAGTCACTTTGGCCGCAGTAGTCCGATGATTTTTCGCCACATTGCGTTTCAATGCACGTCGGTTCCTGTTAGTAAGTTTGCAAGTCCGGCCCGAATTGCTATGCTTGCTCGAGGTTTTACTCTGTTTCTAGAATTGCGTCATAATTCTTGATATGGTAGCTCTTGAAAAACCAAACAGTTCAGCAACCTTAGTGATCGAGGCTCCTGCCATGCGAGCTCCAACAATTTTCCCTTTTTCGAACTCAGGGAGGTCATGCATTTAGCTTAAATTTTACTAAATTTTAAAAATAAATAAGCCAAAGACAGTACCTTAGATAAATAAACATATTTACAATGGATATAACCTGCAATTACGAAGTTTTAGTTCAACTTCTTAATATAATAGGTCTTTGAAATATAGGAGTGGAATTTGCACCTGCTCCAATTATTTTGTCTAACCCCTGTATATATATATATATATATATATATATATATATATATTGGTTTTGTAGCACTTCGATGTATATTTCTCGCGCTAACTTCCATTTCCTACTGAGGGGTCCCTACATCAATAGAAGTCAAGTAGGAGTGGTTGCCAATTACTGAGGGATATCTACCAACGTCAGGGGTTGTGTTGTTTCTGATGGGGTGATTTCGAGTTTGAGCTGGCAGCAAAGAAACCAGAAATAAAAAGAAGTTAATTAGGGAAAGATGGGCAACAGATGAGAGTAGGTGCCTCGCCTGGGAGACACCGGAAAGCGAACAAGGCGGGAATCTGTGTAGGTGGGGCTTTGTAGAAGTCGATAGATACAGGGTGTTATGTACATGTCTCAGTTCATATATATCTATCTCTACTCATATCTACCTATCTACATTCATATCTATCTCAGTCTAAAGAGATTGAACTATTTATTCTTCCATTTTTTTGTTTCTATTCATGTCAACCTATCTCTATTCATGTCCGTATATCTATCTATCTTTATTCATATCTATCTATCGCTATTCTTATCTATCTATATTCATATCTATCTATCTATATTCATATCTATCTATCTATATTCATATCTATCTATATTCATATCTATCTATCTATATTCATATCTATCTCTATTCATATCTATCTCTATTCATATCTATCTATCTCTATTCATATCTATCTATCTCTATTCATATCTATCTATCTATCTATCTATCTATATTCATATCTATCTATCTATCTATCTATATTCATATCTATCTATCTATCTATCTATCTATCGCCATTCATATCTATTTATCACCATTCATATCTATCTATGTATCGCCATTCATATCTGTCACTCTATCTATCTATCTATCTATCTATCTATCGCCATTCATATCTATCTATCTATCGCCATTCATATCTATCTATCGCTATTCATATCTATCTATCTATCGCTATTCATATCTATCTATCTGTATTCATATCTATCTCTATTCATATCTATCGATCTATCCATCCATCTTCATTCATATCTATGTATCTATATTCATATCTATCTATCGCTATTCATATCTATCAATCTCTATTCATATCTAACACTATTCATATCTATCCATCTATCCATCCATCTTCATTCATATCTACGTATCTATATTCATATCTATCTATCTATCTATCTATCTAAATTCAAATCAATCTATCTATCTATATTCATATCTATCTCAATCTAAACTGATACATTGAGCTATTTATTCTTTCATTTTTGTTTCTATTCATATCAATCTATCTCTATTCATGTCTGTCTGTCATATTTTATTTAAGTCATGTTGGTGTCTCAAACCCACCGTCTAGGTTCTTTTTCACACAGTGACGTTGATGTCCAACACTTGTAGACAGCGCCTGTCGCGTCCAACACTTGTAGACAGCGCCTGTCGCGTCCAACACTTGTAGACAGCGCCTGTCGCGTCCAACACTTGTAGACAGCGCCTGTCGCGTCCAACACTTGTAGACAGCGCCTGTCGCGTCCAACACTTGTAGACAGCGCCTGTCGCGTCCAACACTTGTAGACAGCGCCTGTCGCGTCCAACACTTGTAGACAGCGCCTGTCGCGTCCAACACTTGTAGACAGCGCCTGTCGCGTCCAACACTTGTAGACAGCGCCTGTCGCGTCCAACACTTGTAGACAGCGCCTGTCGCGTCCAACACTTGTAGACAGCGCCTGTCGCGCCCAACACTTGTAGACAGCGCCTGTCGCGTCCAACACTTGTAGACAGCGCCTGTCGCGTCCAACACTTGTAGACAGCGCCTGTCGCGTCCAACACTTGTAGACAGCGCCTGTCGCGTCCAACACTTGTAGACAGCGCCTGTCGCGTCCAACACTTGTAGACAGCGCCTGTCGCGTCCAACACTTGTAGACAGCGCCTGTCGCGTCCAACACTTGTAGACAGCGCCTGTCGCGTCCAACACTTGTAGACAGCGCCTGTCGCGTCCAACACTTGTAGACAGCGCCTGTCGCGTCCAACACTTATAGACAGCGCCTGTCGCGTCTAACACTTATAGACAGCGCCTGTCGCGTCTAACACTTACAGACAGCGCCTGTCGCGTCTAACACTTACAGACAGCGCCTGTCGCGTCTAACACTTATAGACAACACATGCCATATCTATCACTTACTGTTTACAAAAAAGTTAATGCTGTCTTGGGAATGACAATAAACCACACCCTCCAGCAAGGTCTCGGTAGCTGGTGTTTCCATGCCCCCCCGATCCAGAATGGTAGCACCTGCTAATGTCCCAGCCATAGCGAAATATTTAACCCCGAAACAGGAGTGAAAATCCTATGAAAGTATAAAACAATATTATAATAAAAATATATTAAATTTTCATAGTAAAAAAAATGACAAAATTAAATAAAAATACCAGTGAATACATTTTTGTAAAAAAATTACTAATGCTCCCAAGAAAATTAAATTTCGGCATTAAATGACCCATAAAGGAGTTGATATGCCACTAAACAACAAACAAAACAAGTTAATGCTGATCCTACATTCGATTTGCTTCTGAAAGTCCCGACTAAAATGTCCGGGGAAGATGATTCATTTCTTAGTTTGCCATATACGCCAGTGTTTGCTGTTTTAAATTACGAGAATCAATCTCTAGAAAATACTGAATCTCAACTTTTATAAATCTTCTTTCCAATTTTAAGAAGTCATTTAGCGTCTTAAATTGCCTAAATTTCTGTGTCCCATCTGCTGCTTTTCGACAGATATCAATTTCCATTATTGACAGAAACAATGGTTCGCGAGATCTGGGCGCGACAATATCTCTGCGCAAATACGTTTTTTTTTCTTTTTAAAAGAACTTCTTTTTCAATGATGAAACAACTTCGCTGCTGTTTTTGTTTAAAGAAAGATTTTTGTGTAAAATGCGATTAAACAAATATTGACCATTGAAATTAATAATCTGAACTTTTGGCTGAGAGGATAAAATCCAAAATGGCGGTGACACTAAAGACGACGAGACGCGTAATATAGAGAAAATTGAATTCATAAACTAATAAAAAAGTAAGCTGGATACATAAAAAGATGCCATAAATTTACTGATTAATGTAATACAACGTCACACTTATTTTATGTTTATATTGATTAAAAATAACAACAGGGAAGGAAAGAAAGAAGAAAGAAAGAGGGAAAGAAAGAGGGAAAGAAAGAAGAAAGAAAGAAGCAAGAAAGAAGGAAAGAAAGAAGGAAATAAAGAAGAAAGAAAGAAAGAAAGAGGGAAAGAAGGAGAGAAAGTGGGAAAGAAGGAAAGAAGGAGGGAAAGACGGAAAGAAGAAAAGAAAGAAGAAAAAAAGAAAGAAAGAAAGAGGGAAAGAAAGAGGGAAAGAAAGAGGGAAAGAAAGAGGGAAAGAAAGAGGGAAAGAAAGAGGGAAAGAAGGAAAGAAAGAAAGAGGGAAAGAAGGAAAGAAAGAAAGAGGGAAAGAAGGAAAGAAAGAAAGAGGGAAAGAAGGAAAGAAATAGGGAAAGAAGGGAAGAAATAGGGAAAGAAAGAAAGAGGGAAAGAAAGAGGGAAAGAAGGGAAGAAATAGGGAAAGAAAGAAAGAGGGAAAGAAGGAGAGAAAGTGGGAAAGAAGGAAAGAAAGAGGAAAGACGGAAAGAAAGAGGGAAAGAAGGAAAGAAAGAAGAAAGAAAGAGGTAAAGAAGGAAAGAAAGAGGTGAAGAAGGAAAGAAAGAGGTGAAGAAGGAAAGAAAGAGGGAAAGAAGGAAAGAAAGAGGGAAAGAAGGAAAGAAAGAGGGAAAAAAGGAAAGAAAGAGGGAAAGAAGGAAAGAAAGAGGGAAAGAAGGAAAGGAAACTCAAGCAATGTAAATGTACTAAAGCGCTTCGTGCAGTTGTAGTTTCTCAATTACTACGACAGATGCCGCCATTAGACTCGCATTTGCGTTATGGCGTCTCTTTCATTGGCTGTTCAAGCGGACATTTTTGGAGGACAGGCATGTGTAAAAGAACTTTTATTTTCTTCCTCCTCTTCCTCCTCTTCTTCTTCTCTCTCTTTTGAATGATTTCCTTTCCATTTGATAGCTTGAGAAATAACGTTTTCATCATCATCATCATCATCATTAATATTGTTGTGTTCTTGAAATCTTTTCACGGCAAACGCGATTTCAAACTCGATCTTGACTATCCATATTACACCTGTCCCATGAGATGTTTTTAAATTTAAAAAAGCTTTCATTACATATATATAAGAATAGTGGCTCAGAACTAACTTGATTTTTGAACTTTTTTGAAATTAATGTATTTATTGAACAAAGTAACTAATAATAACAAAACAAAAGTCATTGAAACAAAGCAAGTTCAGTCGACCAATGATTACAATTCCAGAACAACGTAACTATAAACAATTTTTTCTATCCTCTGCCAGCCGCTATGATGGAGAAAGCATTACCTCGAACCGTCGCCAGTGAGACACGCTGCAAGAGCCACTCCGTTTCGCGAGGCTCGTTCCTTAATCGAGACGCAATCGCGCCAATCCCCCGAAAGAACGCCATCGAACGAGGGCCAATAACCCCTGAAGTCTCCACTGCCACAGGAGTAAAAAATAAATCTATCAGCAAGAGAAGAATATTTAGCTATTTTTTTTTTATCTCTGCGTCTCGGGCAACGAACCCCGTCTCAATCGCGGACCTGATCAAATTACCGGCCGAAAATGTATCCGTATATTTTTTAACTAATCGATTGATTGATTGGATTTGTTTTACGGCATATCAACACCTTATGGGTCATTTAATTTAATTTTCTTGGGAGCTTTGGAGTAATAAAAATATGATATATGTTATTCTGCTTTCACAGTTGAATACATGGTAGATGCTACTCAGCTTTTGTGCATATAAATGTTTGTGTGGACATAATTACTAGAGGTGGTGTATGTGTGTTTTATGTTGTAGTTTTATTGAAGTTTGATTTTGGAAGACAGTTTGATTTCTTTAAGAAATTGTAGGATATTATATGGATTAATGTCATGAAAAATTTCTTTCGTGTTGGTTGTTTGGTTGATTTTGTTTAGCGGCATATCAACACATCTATGGCTTATTTAATGCCGAAATGTAAATAATTTGAACACACATGGTTTCAACTAAATATGTTTTAAATGCAATTGTATGCTTTCAACTACAGATAAATGTATTATTGGTCATTTTACTATAAAATGTGTTATTGGTCATTTTGCTATAAAATGTATTGTAGGTCATTTTGATATAAAATGTATTGTTGGTCATTGTGTTATAAAATGTATTGTTGGTCATTGTGCTATAAAATGTATTGTTGGTCATTTTACTATAAAATGTATTGTTGGTCATTTTACTATAAAATGTATTGTTGGTCATTTTACTATAAAATGTATTGTTGGTCATTTTACTATAAAATGTATTGTTGGTCATTGTGCTATAAAATGTATTGTTGGTCATTTTACTATAAAATGTATTGTTGCTCATTGTGCTATAAAATGTATTGTTGGTCATTGTGCTATAAAATGTATTGTTGCTCATTGTGCTATAAAATGTATTGTTGCTCATTGTGCTATAAAATGTATTGTTGCTCATTGTGCTATAAAATGTATTGTTGCTCATTGTGCTATAAAATGTATTGTTGCTCATTGTGCTATAAAATGTATTGTTACTCATTGTGCTATAAAATGTATTGTTGGTCATATTACTATAAAATATATTGTTGGTCATTTTACTATAAAATTATTGTTGGTCATTTTCCTATAAAATGTATTGTTGGTCATTGTGCTATAAAATGTATTGTTGGTCATTTTGCTATAAAATGTATTGTTGCTCATTGTGCTATAAAATGTATTGTTGGTCATTGTGCTATAAAATGTATTGTTGGTCATTGTGCTATAAAATGTATTGTTGGTCATTGTGCTATAAAATGTATTGTTGGTCATTTTACTATAAAATGTATTGTTGGTCATTTTGCTATAAAATGTATTGTTGGTCATTTTGCTATAAAATGTATTGTTGCTCATTGTGCTATAAAATGTATTGTTGGTCATTGTGCTATAAAATGTATTGTTGGTCATTGTGCTATAAAATGTATTGTTGGTCATTTTACTATAAAATGTATTGTTGGTCATTTTACTATAAAATGTATTATTGATCATTTTACTATAAAATGTATTGTTGGTCATTTTGCTATAAAATGTATTATTGATCATTTTGCTATAAAATGTATTGTTGGTCATTTTAATATAAAATGTATTGTTGGTTCTGCTTTATATAAAAATGTATTTCTGGTATTTTTAATACAAAAATGTATTTTTATACTTTCATAGTGTTTTGTTTGGGGTTAATATTTGCCTATAGTTGGGAACCTAACAGGTGCTACTACCTCGAGTAATTGTGGACCCGGGAACACAGCAATTAAGAGGTGGTTCCACGCTTCCCAAAACCTCCAATCTCTCGATCAGATGCCTTGCTGCCGGATGTAATTTATCGTCATACCCAGGACTGAAAGAATTCATAACACTGACCTACAGACACTCACTGTTAACGTATGCATATCTATTTTTTTTAAACAAAAAACAATTAAATAATAAATTAATTAATTTTTGTAAAATCCTATGATGCCTAGTTCATTTCTGAAATATTTTTTAATTACAATTAAATCTATGCAGACATAAAATTGATTTGGACGACGGCAAAATTGACATTAAAAAAAGTCGAAAACCTACTTTAAATACGGAAAAATAATTTTTATTTTTACGACTAGGTTCTGCATAATTACTTGCAATTAAATTTCAAATTAAAACTTTAAAGGTATTTAAATTATTAAAAGCCTGTAGTCATTGTTAAAGTTTATAACTTTTTGTATCTACAGGCATAAGATGAAAAAAAAAGCATTTTAGGTTATACTTGCAAAATAATAAAGTTCTATCTCGTCGACATCCATAAGTATAAGCAAAAAAATATAGCGTAGCAAGGTTTATGCCTTATAAAGCAACGGACACTGGCTTTTATATATGCAAATTTGTATGAATGTTATTATTTCATGCTCACCCAAGGGAAGTATTGGTTATCGCTGAAGACTAAGTGACAGGAAGTCTTCTCAGTTCCCCAGCACCTGCCTCAAAACTATCGCAGACTCCAACAACGATGAGAAATCATGATAATCTCAAGTCTTCAATACGGTTCCAAGGCCGGCTACGTTTATGGAGAAGATCCTGAACTTTACTTTTTTGTTTGAGGTTCCCAGTAAGGTCCTATGTTATGATGTTGATTTGGGGTTTGTAGAGGCAAACGCCAAATAACACGTAACAATAAAAAGGGTTTTAATAGGTTGGTAAAAAGGTACAGAAATCGCCTGAGTAGTCAATAACTAGCTCAGCCAAGAACTTCTCTGTCCCCCTGTCTCCCTCATGTCAACTGACATGCCACTATTTAAAGTCTTTGTTCACAGACGCAGACAAGTTCATCTTCAAGAGGGGTGGTAGGTTTCCGACACAACATCCTAATATTTTCTCATTTTTTTTTTACTGGTACAACCACATCTGCGACCTGAGAAATCCTCTTGGATTTGTTTCAGCTATTAAAGCCGAACTTTTCGCTAGGATAAGTTGGTCGGCCTGTATCTTAAAAGACTAGAATATCTCGTTATATCTCGTTAGTGCTTGTACCATATATATACCTACGACAATTTGCACACTTCCTACTAAAGGACAGTCGCACCCAATCATGGCCACAGCATGCATTATTCTTGTTGTTGTTACCCCGAACTCTTATTATTAGTATTCATTTTTCTATATTATTTCCAATATACAAACTTTAAAAAAAAAAATGATAAACAACTCTATTCCACGCATGGCTGGTCCTTACACGTGTATACAACACGTGCCTCTGGGGGTCTCACTCACCACGCTTTTATGAACAGTGTCATGTACGCATGCGTGAACACGCGCATGCGCAAGATGCTGTTTTTTTTTTGTTTTTTTTTGCGATATAGCATGATTTTGGGATAAACCACCATAACGAGCTGAGAATCTATTTTCGTGGGGTCGGGGGTGGTGGTGGTAGTAATTTAATTTTCTTTTCGCGCCAAGAAAACTTCTGCACGAATGGAATGAAAGAAAGAATAAGCGACAGTGATTGCATATCTATCTATCTATCTATCTCAATATGTGCGCGTGTGTGTGTGTGTGCAAATTATTTGCACATAGAGAGTATCTGTAAAGCTAAATATGTTTTTCCTCCTGTCTTGATTCACACACATATATGTATGTATATATAAATTTACATATATATATAAATATATATACACATATATATGTATATATATAAATATATATACATATATATAAATATATAAATATATATACACATATAAATATATATACACATATATATGTATATATATAAATGTATATACACATATATATGTATATACACATATATATGTATATATATAAATGTATATACACATATATATGTATATACACATATATATGTATATATATAAATATGTATACACATAAATATGTATATATGTATAAATATATACACACATATATATATGTATATGTATAAATATATACACACATATATATGTATATATAATTATATATAGATATATACATGTTTATATATATATATTATGTACATACACATATATGTATATATATAAATATGTATGTACACATGTATATATAAATATATATATATATATATACACATATATGTATATATACATATATATATGTATATCTAGGAATATATATGTACATATATATGTATATATATATTTATATAGAAATATATATATACACATATATGTATATAAACATATATATATATCTATATACAAACATATATATGTTTATATATATACATATATATATATAGAATCATACATATATATATACAATCATATATATATCTAAATATATACATATATATATATACAATCATACATATATGTATATATATACATATATATATATATATATATATACAATCATACATATATGTATATATATACATATATATATATACAATCATATATATATGAATATATATACATATATATATATATACAATCATATATATTTATATATATATATCTATACACTCATATATATTTATATATATCTATACACTCATATATATATGTGTATATATACATATATGTATATACACAATCATATATATATATATATTCATATATATATATATATATATATATACATATATGTATATACACAATCATATATATATATATATTCATATATATATATATATATATATATATGTATATATTCATATATATATATATATATATTCATATATATATATATATATATATTCATATATATATATATATATTCATATATATATATATATTCATATATATATATATATTCATATATATATATATATTCATATATATATATATATTCATATATATATATATATTCATATATATATATATTCATATATATATATATATTCATATATATATATATATTCATATATATATATATATTCATATATATATATATATTCATATATATATATTCATATATATATATATATTCATATATATATATTCATATATATATATATTCATATATATATATATATTCATATATATATATTCATATATATATATATTCATATATATTCATATATATATATATTCATATATATATATTCATATATATATATATTCATATATATATATATTCATATATATATATATATATATATATATATTCATATATATATATATATATATATATATATTCATATATATATATATATATATATATATATTCATATATATATATATATATATATATATATTCATATATATATATATATATATATATTCATATATATATATATATATATATATATTCATATATATATATATATATATATATATTCATATATATATATATATATATATATTCATATATATATATATATATATATTCATATATATATATATATATATATTCATATATATATATATTCATATATATATATATTCATATATATATATATTCATATATATATATATATATATATATATTCATATATATTCATATATATATATATATATTCATATATATATATATTCATATATATATATATTCATATATATATATATATATATATTCATATATATTCATATATATATATATATATATATATATTCATATATATATATATTCATATATATATATATATATATTCATATATATATATATTCATATATATATATATATATATATTCATATATATTCATATATATATATATATATATATATATATTCATATATATATATATTCATATATATATATATTCATATATATATATATATATATTCATATATATATATATATATATTCATATATATATATATATATATATATATTCATATATATATATATATTCATATATATATATATATATTCATATATATATATATATATTCATATATATATATATATATTCATATATATATATATATATTCATATATATATATATATTCATATATATATATATATTCATATATATATATATATATTCATATATATATATATATATTCATATATATATATATATATTCATATATATATATATATATTCATATATATATATATATATTCATATATATATATATATATATATTCATATATATATATATTCATATATATATATATTCATATATATATATATTCATATATATATATATATATATATTCATATATATATATATATATTCATATATATATATATATATATATATATATATATTCATATATATATATATATATATATAGATAGATAGATAGATAGATAGATAGATACAAGATAACGATACATATTTTTATATATGGAGAACAATATTGGAGAATTGTATGACAATGTGGAAAAATTTACTTGTGACGCTTTTCTTCCTTCAGGACTTCCTCATACTCGATGTAGTCCTTTTTCCTCATTTTCTTACAATTTTCCCCGTATATTTATTCTCTATTCATATCTATCTATCTTCATATCTCAGTCTTTTTATTACCAATCTATTGCGGTTGTTCTTTTATTTATCTGAGGAAACTTATATTCATTTCACATCTTTTTCTCGATTGCTTTAATCAATAAAAGAAAATCTTGCTTCGATATTGAGAACTATTTTCGTTTTCTATGAAAAACGATCACTTCATAAAATAACTTACCCCCAGAGAACTGACGCACACACTATCGCCTGAAATCTTCCCGCCATATCGTGTCACGTGGCAAAACATTTGGTGATTACTTGTTTCCGTGAATATAAAACAATTTATCATTGTTACTGAGTTGATCCGTCAGGCTCATGGGTCGGGCTGTGACCAATGGTTGGCAATGGTTTCAAATCACAGAGAAGAAATGTATTCTTTCTTTTCTGTTGGGACAGTTAGACAAAGCCGTGGATTGGATACCGGGGCGGCGGAAAAAAAACGAAAATTAGAGGGAGATGAAACGAGACTGACACGGGAAGATGGCGAATTAAGTGCAGTTTCTGTTCAAAGCAAAAATCTACAGGATTTTGTTCTTTGTGTTTGCGTTTTCTTTATGAGAGGGAGCTGAAACATTTCCAGACCGATCCACTTCCAGAATTTGACGAAATGATGAAACATTAATTTTTTATTTATTTATTTAATCCTTTCTTGTAGGGGATGAGACATTTTTAGCAGCCGCTCCTCATAGTACTTTGACTTCCTGGAACCGTCTAGAACTTATGTACAAGCTTAATATGGTTGGGACTGTTGTTTTCATCTTTGTTGTTATATTCACGACATTTCGGATGTTGTACGCTCCCGTATTGTTCAGGTGATTGTTCCCAACGACATGTGGCCCCCTGGATAAAAGCGTTGTTTGAAGCCAGTGACTTGACCCAAAGACTTGTGAGTTCAATATCTGACTAAAGATGAGAGGGACAAAAAAAGAAAAAAAAGAAATAGAGAGTTGAGTTAAAGGGATATAACTGATACTGTGACATCCAGAAGAGGCATGGCACATTGAACTAGAACACTCTAGCTCGGTGAACGAAATAAAGAGTTTAGTTCGAAATTCCAATCACCTGAAGAAGGCCGGAGCGCACAACGGCCGAAACGTCGTGAATATGGCAAGAAAGATGAACACACCACTCCGAACAATGTAAATTAGTGTAAATAATTAAAATACACCATCTCAGAGATATAGACAAATATCGTCTCGAACTTGTTTTTCGTTTGTAAGTCTGTATGTCATGCTATAGCTATAAATTGTGAAATGTTTTAAAAGATACACACATATTATCCACACACATACACATACACTTATATATCAAGAAAAATTCTTTAAATATTGATTATATATATATATATATCAATATATATATATATATATATATATATATATATATATATATATTGATATATACATATATAAAATAGTCAATACATATATATATGTATATAGATACATATATCTCAATTGAACAAACGCTTACACACACACACACACATATATATATTTATTATAATTTTATCATATAGACAAAAACAGTTTACTCACTACAAAGATGCAACTTTGTTTCGGTGCATTTCAATTGCACTTCGACTGGTGAGAACCAAAAATGCTTATGAACAATCCTGTTTGTAGGCAAGCCGTATGTGAAACGTCACTTCCTTTTTTCCATTTGTTTGAGAAGAAAAATATACATTAAAAAAATGGTGACGGAGTGAAACAATAGTGTTTGTTGATAGCAGTTTGGTGAAGAATGGATGGGATGTTGAATGCTGGCTAATCTGAGAAGATTCCTTGCCGATAACCACTGTCAAAAGTTTAAGCACATCATCTCACAAGCGTCTTAAGAGTGGGGGGTGGAGGAGAAAAGGTGAGAATAGGAGATAGTAATACGATGGAATAGGTAAGAGGGATAGAGTCTAGTGATAGTTTTAGTAGTAATTGGGAATGCTTTCTTTGGTTTACTATAAAAAAAACCAAGCTGAAGCTGAATTACATATATTTATGTTGGAGTTATTACTACTAATTCTGTAATCAATGAAAGTGTTTTGTGAATTAATAAATTTAGATATGTTGGATATATAAGTTATTCGCGTTTAAAAACTACAACAACTAAAATGCGTAGCACAAAAAGAAAAGAAAGGAAATTAATTATATAATCAAGGTGTTGACTTTCCACACGACCTTAAACAAAAGAGTAGGTAGGAAACTGTCATCAAAACGAGAAATAGCAATAATGATCGACTTGAGAAACCTATTTGCTTAAAAACTGTTTTTAGAGAAAGTTTTTAAAAATTTCAACTGACTGTAATGCCAACTGTTCAATCAGTTAATGACGAAAGTTTCCTGTATGGAAACGGTTTATCTCACCGTTAGCATTTCGTGTATTTGGGAGGTTCTTTTGCTAGTTCTTTTTATGAAATGTTTTGCAATTCTTGCCGAAGTGAACCCTGACAGAAATCCAATTCAATGAATAACCTGTGTAAGACATGCGAACAAACAAGAGCTTATAATATGGGTTGACAAACATTTTTGGAAGTGTGTGAGAATGGTAGTATTTTGGGGATTAGCCGAATAAGCCAGAGTTCAAGCCAAATATCGTATATATATATATATATATATATATATATATATATATATATATATATATATATATACAGAAGGACGTCGGATTGTGTCGAACCAGACGTACGACGTTTCGTGGCTACGGCACAATCTCCCATAATACGTCGTCACGCGGCGCTCTATGAGGAAGACGGCGTTGTTTCTTCACCGGTTGTTCGCCATATTGGATTTTGTTACATTCGCTATTTCTCGTTTGTGTTGTTTTGGGTGGAACTTTTTGCCCTTCATTATGGCTCCCAAACTTAAGGCAGACTCGTGGGTGCTGATGTAGATGAGTTCCGACCTACGTCGAGGACCCTCTTGCATATATATCATAATACTGTATTTATAAATAATTTGTTTTAAAGTATATTAAATAATATTTGACATTATGAATAAACAACAGCTGCAATACAATGTTTTTTTTGTGACCGGTTTAAATATGAAGAATAAATGAGAATGATAACATTCTTGTTGCTGACATAAAACTTTGTCAAATTTTGTTAAATTTGCGCTTTCTATCTGCAATGTGCTTATGTCATCAAAGTATGTGCTTTTTATCATCAATGTACTTCTGTCATCAAAGATTGTGTTCTCTATCATCAAAAATTGTGTCCTCTTTCTGTTTGCTATAAAAAATTGTTCTCCGTCATCAAAATTTATGCCTTCAGTTATAAAAACTGTGTTTTTTTATAATGAAAATGCTATCAAATTTTGTGCTGTTTTTCATCACAATTCACTGAAAACGTTGAGCAAATTATATGCTTCGTCTTTGAAAATGTCTTCCCACATATTGTGCCAAATGCTGGAATCATTAGGCAAAAGATTTAAAAAGAAGAATATAATTCATCTTATCGTCTTTGCATTTCGCCTGTTATTAGGCAACAGATCGTTCACTTCTAATTGTTGAAGACCTCAATGAGACATAAACAAAAGATATTTAGTTTTGATTTCCTGCGTAATAATTTTAAAGGAATAATACTCTAAAATGATGTTAAAATATATGGTCTATTGGCCTCGTCACGGCGAACGGCTTAGCCCACAATATGTCGTCTGCTTTTGAGATAATCACATTCGCCTTCATCTTGCGACAGGGACTCTGATATCCAGTCTGGTGAAAAAAATGAGCTAAAAAAAGAAAGGCAGTTGAGGTGTTGGCATTTGTTTTGTTAGTGACGATTTCGAAAACGAAAGGAAAAATATCAGGGTAGGTTCGGGTGAGTGTATGGTGGGGGGGTGTCGAGGAGTGTAAAGGTTTTCTTCAGAGATCAATTACATCGATAAACATTTGCAATAATTGGCGGGAATCGATTGACACAAAAGAATAGACAGACAAGGAAGCAAACATGACGGAAGAAATGACATTTAGTGCACACACCCTTCCTCTCCCCATAATGAACTTACTTCAGCACTGCAAAATGTTCTGATAAATGTTGTCATAGGAATAGTTTTGTTTAATAACTGTACTGACAGACAGTAGAAAGAAGGTTACACACACACACACACATATATATATATATATATATATATATATATATATATATATATATATATATATATATATATATATATATATATATATATATATATATATATATATGTGTGTGTGTGTGTGTGTGTATTAGGGTAGCAATCACTCTTTTGTACAATTTCAGTAAAATTGACTGACAAGGTACACAATGTGTTGACCGTGTTTTGAAAATAAAACATTCCTATAACTCTAGATACATACATAAAACAATCCATAGATTCAGTTAAAAGGAAAAATAAAATTCGTCCTTGTTAATGGCTAGAAGTATAGCCGGAAGCTCTCGGACATATAAAACATTTGGACGATTTTTATAATTTAAGTCCAGAAAAGAAGATAATTATAGGAATAATTAAAAAAAGCACTTAACCGCAGTACATTGTAATTCGTTTTTAATGAAACTTCATATATATATATATATATATATATATATATATATATATATATATATATATGAATGTATATATATATATATATATATATATATATATATATATATATATATATATATATATATGAATGTATATGTATATATATATATATATATATATATATGAATGTATATGTATATGTATATATATATATATATATATATATATATGAATGTATATGTATATATATGAATGTATATGTATATATATATATATATATGAATGTATATATATATATATATATATGTATATATATATGTATGTATATATATGTATATATATATATGTATGTATATATATATATATATATGTATATATATATATATATATATATGTATATATATATATATATATATATGTATATATATATATATGTATATATATATATATATATATGTATATATATATGTATATATATATATGTATATATATATATATATATATATGTATATATATGTATATATATATATATATATATATATATATATATATATATGTATATATATATATATGTATGAAACCGGTTGGTCTTTTGAGTGATTGTTTCATTTTTATTTTTTTACTTTCTCTCTCATTATGCCCATTAGTAATAAATTTTATGTCTTTCTAGCTATTTGTAAGTTTTGTACCTCACATAATTTATTCAAATATATATATATGTATATATATATGTATGTATATATATATGTATGTATATATATATGTATGTATATATATATATATGTATATATATATGTATGTATATATATATGTATGTATATATATATATATATGTATATATATATATGTATATATATATATGTATATATATATATATATGTATATATATATGTATATATATATGTATATATATATATATGTATATATATATATATATGTATATATATATATATATGTATATATATATATATATATGTATATATATATGTATATATATATATATATATGTATATATATATATATATGTATATATATATATATATATATGTATATATATGTATATATATATATATATGTATATATATGTATATATATATATATATATATATATATATATATATATATATATATATATATATAATAATTAAAAAAAATGTATTGATCACGAGACAGGAATTACCATGTTTTGAAACCAGAACCTAATTTTAAATGTTGAATAGCCATCTCTTGAAAATGGAAATGAACTTCAAATTTTCAGTTTAATTTAAGACTTCGGTTTTGTTTTCAACATAGTCTCGTCTCAGCATTCTATCTGCTCGAAGGATACCCCCCACGTTTTTTTGGGGGGGGATCTAGTTGTGGCCTCTTTTAAAATCAACCTCTAGTAGAGAGGGAGGCCCCGAATCAAAGCTTTGGTGCGATGCAGACTCTTGATCCAGTCCTAGTAAAAGGGACACTAGCTTATATCGCTTGATCTCGTTTTCTGCTACTTTTAGAGTTGTTTTTTTAGGTTTAGTATTTTAATATGGCGGACATTACTGCAGAAATTCAAGTTCTCTGTTGTAACAACCGTTCCGAAGTGAAATTGCTCTACGGACCACTAAAATATTACCGTGGAACCCCAATTTGCTATTTTTATGTGTTGACCCTCAGTAATGTTACATGGACCCCCATGGCTCATATGGACCCCGGTTGAGATCTCCTGCTTTAGACAAAACCACTATTTTAACTAAATAAATAAAACAACCAACCCACAAAAAATTAAGTGAAGAAAAAATCTAAATAAATTAATTAAATAATAAACAAATTAAACTACGAAGGCACAAACAAGTAGTAGTAGTAGTAGTAGTAGTAATAATAATAATAATAATAATAATAATAATAATAATAATAATAATAATAATAATAATAAGAGATACAAAAAATTGTTCTGACAAGTACAGCCCACACTTTACGAAGGGGTTTATCTATGTAATTATTTTTTTTATTTTTTTGTTTTTTTTTTGCAGTGGAAAGTGTCATGATGCCATTTCTAACCTTAGGTCCCTGGGCGGGACCCGGAAAGAAATGTGTAAACGCCAGATATCAAAGAAAATAAAAACAATAACAATAATAATAGTAATAATAATAATAATATTAATAATTGAACATATTGTATCAGGTTGCGCAGTATTGACACCCACTGAATATAAAGCCCGGCATGACAGATTGGGCCAATATCTACACTGAAAATTTTGCAACTTCTACGGGAAGGAAACTGAAAGAAATTGGTCTGAACAGCACCCAGACCCGGTTACTGAGATAGGAAATGTTACAATTTCATGGAACTACACAATACACACAGACAGAACAATTCAAGCTAATCGCCCAGACATCGTGATTAGAGACTGCTAACAAAACAAAATTGCCTCCTTATTGATATTGCAGTCCCTGCAGACTGCAATGTATCTTTGAAGATCTTCAAAAAGCTGTCAAAATACAAGGACCTTGAAATCGAAATCTCAAAAATGTGGCACATGAGAACATTGGAGCCCTTGGATAGTTGGAAAAGATTCCAGTAGACTCATTGAAGGGATTCCTAGAAGCCTATGCCCTAAAGAAATACGAAAAAATTGTTCCCACGAATACAGCCTTACGAAGGGCTTTATCTATTTAAAATATGTGTGTGTGTGTGTGTGTGTGTGTGTGTTTTAAATTGCTCAGTGGAAAATGCCATGAT
Source organism: Acanthosepion esculentum (assembly GCA_964036315.1). Classification (NCBI taxonomy): domain Eukaryota; kingdom Metazoa; phylum Mollusca; class Cephalopoda; order Sepiida; family Sepiidae; genus Acanthosepion; species Acanthosepion esculentum. The sequence goes on from OZ038519.1 coordinate 64,895,101, forward strand.
GACATTTCTGAACTTAGTTTTCAAATTGGGACACGGAAGGAAACGAGTACACACCAGAAACCAAAGGAAATAATAATAATAATAATAATAATAATAATAATAAAGTAACAAATAATTAAGTAATCAATAATAAATTACGAGCAAAGAGTAAACAAACATTATTATAAAACATTATAAAATAGTGACAAATCACCGAATTAGGATCCAGAATTAATTATATTCAAACGCCTCTAAAAAAATTTGATACCCATAATCCATCATTGACTATCATATATAAATAGTCGAATTAAAGCAAAATACACATGGCCTGAAGATTGCGTTCATGCATGAAACTGACTGTCGCCACACAATTGTACTCAGTCCTAATTAATATCGAATCTAACTACAATTGAATAAATCTCTCTGGGCGGACATACATCGAGGTTATTCAGCTGCAGGCTATTCTACAAAGACCAACAGGATTATTTCTCTTTATCTGGAGAAGCTTTAAACATATAGCGACCACCCGAGGTCTTGGGCGTTTAACAACTTATCCGATCCGTTTTTTAAAAAACCTGTCTTAACATTTAACTTAAACAGAGTAAAATTTGTACAAATGATTTCTCAGTGATTTCAACCATTTTGAATCTGTTAGTTAGTTTACATGACTTACGAATTTATTAATATTAAAAAGAAAAAAAAATATGGCGAATTTTAATAATACAATTATTTGGTATGATGGTCATTATTAGAAAATAGAGAAATTTTCTTTCACTCTTAATGCATTTCTATCATAAAATCATTTTCTATAGTAAAATCATTTTCTATAGTAAAATCATTTTCTATAGTAAAATCATTTCTATAGTAAAATCAACAATGTGTTTAAAGCGTACGAGCATTGAAATTATACATTAAAAATAAAAATGCATAAATTTTATAAGCAATAAACAATTACTTCATTAATAAATTGGTAATTGCTTCGAGGAGCTGCTTTCGCTGGTTCCTAGGCCTCATAAATTTAAACGTCCTACGAGGCTGGCATCCCGTTCCCACCCCTTCACCGTTGAAACTGTTAGATGTAGACGTCTCTTCTACTCCAATAGCTTCATGTCTCGCACATCTCGCCTGTGGAACTCCCTTCCTTATTCCTGTTTACCTGACAAATGCAATCTCCAACTATTTAAGTGTAACGTCAATCGACATCTCCAGTTGCCTTGATCTATCCACTTCCCTTCTCCACATCCTTTCACCTTTCATTCCTATCTGCTCTCGCTCCAAATCTTCTGTAACCCCCTTACCTTGATCGATCCACTATCTTTCTCCACATCCTCTCCTTTACCACTCCTATCTGCTCTTCCTCCAAACGTTCTGTAACCCCTTGCGTGCTAGTGGCTTCCAGCCTTGCTTGGGGTGATAAGCTTTAAAAAAATTAAAAAAAATTCCATTTTCCATTTTATAGAAAATTTCTCTAATATCTAGTCATATAATTCTATTTTTATTGTAAATCTTTAAGTACGTGTTTCTCGATGGAAATGCAAGCCGTTGAAAACGACTGCTCTTAAGTCATTGTACATCTTAAGGATGATCAAATTCTGTTCAAAGTTGGGAAGTTTTTTTTCATTTGCAATTTGAAGATTTGCAAAGATGGTCAAAAACTGTGTTAGAAGTGTAAGTTTCCGATATAGCAGGCAATAAACTCCGTTTATAACAAACTATAAAATGTCACTGTTTAATTTCCACAGCATTCAAGTCATTATCCAAATGTCCGTGCTAATTTATTAAGGATTTGTCATAAAACACATTAGGATATTCGTACTGTACAGCATTTACATACTGTATGTCATTGGAAAATAATGTTTTATATAAATTAAATAATATTTTAATTGTTTTACTAATGAATTAAATATCTTTTTAATTAAGTAAGTAATGTTTTAAATTATTTAATTAAATATGTTTTTTAATAACACAGCATAAAGATATTTTTGCAATATTTTGCACGCATTACCTAGATTAATTAATAATTAATTGAAATCGTTAAATTTCCTGCCACCTACAATTGTCAAAAATTTAAATTCAACTCCAATCGCCATCTTCGGTTTCCTTGAAACCCGTTCTTTTATTGTCCTTTCACCTTACTTCTCTCAACTAAAGATTTAATTCCTTTAACTCCCTGTAATCCATTGCGTCAGAGTGGCATTATCGCCTTGTTTGCAGCGATATGATTAAAACAAAAAAAAGTGTTTTCTGCATATTTGATGATTTTAATTTTATTTTCCATTTCAGGAGACTTGATTTCAAGATTAATTTTTTTTATACGTTTGGTCAACCTTTAGCAAGTTAAATATTTCTAGATTGTAAGAATTTTGAGGAGATTATGATTTTCACAGATACAACTTCTACTATTTAACCCATAGATGGGGAGAAGAGGTAGATTCATGTTTTTTTTTTCCAACGGTATTTGCACGTAAGTGAATATACTGAACCCAACTTGAACTCGATTCCCCGATTTCTAATGTCAAACCTTTAACCATTACATCACCAGCACATCCAACCTTACAGCACCTGGTATTTCGAAGCGAAAACCCAAGTAGGTACTAACCAGACTCGACGTTGCTTAACTTCGGTGATCGTACGGGAATCGGTGTTTCAACGTGATATGAGCGTAAGCCTAATAAAATCAAGGAAGAAAAAAAAACTCTTATTCACTAAAACAACAAAAAAGTGAATATTTTTTAACTAAACATTTAGCAAAATGTTAATACAATACGTCTGCATTTTTTTATTTTTATCTTCAAAACATGAAAAACGCAATCTGTCACCAAGTTTTTGTCAATTTAGAGGACGTAGACTGATGGATTGCCATAATTGATCTTGGGAATGATAGTGGAGTGGTTTCCCGTTGCCTTCTCCACAGTGATTTTATTGAGACACCAACTGTAGTTAACTGGCTACGTATTAATATGACTCATAGGTTTTGTCTGCCTTTTGAGAGGTCATATTTTTCGTGCTACAGGGTTTCTAACCAGCCTCTCTCCAAATAAAGAGGGGGCGAGGGAACCGGTTTAGTTGATGTGAACTACTTGCTGACACCTGCTGACGAGTGGACGGAGTTATTCCTGGGGGGTCCATCTACGAAAGTCAGGAGTCGGAGTGCTAAAGGTAACATCAATCAGCTAAGTGACAAACATTTTACTTGTATTATATATATATATATATATATATATATATATATATATATATATATAAAATACATAATTAAACAGACATTTTGTTTCAGCACTTCTGAAGTGTTGAAACAAAATGGCTATTTTTGTAGTGATTTTATAACATTTTTATGTTATAATTTTCGAATAAATGATTATATTTTCTCTACTCTGTATTGAGCACGCTTTTAAGAATTTCATTTGTTGGTTATTGGAATTTATTCCGTATACACAAATCCTATACTTGGATATAACACGCAGATTAACCCTACACCTTTCTGACAATAGCTCAATAAGATCTCATTTAAATATTCATGGAGACCTACCGGACACTATTCGGAATATACTTGTCGAAAACACTAATATAATAGCATCATCTACTTGCAAAAAAAGGCTAAAAATAATGGAAGCCTTACTTATAAAATTAAACAAACCAACCCTTAATAATATTAACTTTGAACATGGACATAATATCTTGACCGTGTTTTGAAACAAAAAAAGGAATCACTTTATAAAACACACACAAACTATTTCTAATTCTAACAGTTGAAATACAATCCTTGATAATGGCTAAAAGTATAGCCGAAAGCGCTCGGAAAAGAACATATTCGGACAATTTTTATATAATTTATCCTCTGAAAAGAAAAACTTTATTAGATCGCACGAGAAATTATATAAAAAAACTAAATAAAAGCACCTTGTCAGTCGTTTTGAATGAAATGTGCTTGAAAGAAGGATTGTTGCCTAAATACACACACACACACACACATATATATATATATATATATGCTGCCTAAATATGATAATAATAATAATAGCTGGGCACTTGCATTCAAGGATACCCATCTAACAGGGCGGCTATCCAATCCCTATTGCAGACGCTCGCTCGGGTACATTTGTGTTTGTTCAACACTCACAGAGCCAACCTGTGGTTTATACCGCAACTATGCTGAGCAGACCTTAGTTACAGTTTCTGGGAGAGAGCGTGTTATCTAGGGTGATCAACAATCTGAACAACACCACCACATTCAAACCCTCGGTCACAATGACTTGTGACTTCGTGCTGGCACAGCTATCTACGGCCCCAAGTGTTCCGTCTACTCAATTTCACTCATAAGACTAGGGTGAACCCGTAGTATGGTTTTCAGGATTGACAGATAATAATCCGTTGATATATAATCCAAGTGAATCCTAATAATATAAAATATTAAAACTGATCCACAAAAAGAGCTCAATGTATTTATTATAACAGAGAATATAAATTACATAGATTAGAAATCCAAAATTACCTCATTCGAATAGCTATTTCGGCTCACAAGACTTACGTATAGGCCCTGTCAACTCAGAGGTGTGAAGAAATAAAATTTTAAGCTCTCTCTCTCTCTCTCTCTCTCTCTATATATATATATATATTGGGCTATAGACTAAGGCCAAATAATATATGGAATAAGGAAAGCAGTCAGTCAGTTATGTGCCATGCGCGATACACGCTTAGGTGATCGTGTATCTTTCCAGTTGCCATCCAAAGCTATAGAACCCACAGTCTGTTCTGCTATTTACCCATCGATGGGGGGAGAAGAAGAAGAGGATTCATACCTTTCCCAAGAGTATTAACACGTAAGTGAACGTAATGAATTCGTAAGAAGGTCGAAGAACGTATCAACCGAAACGACAAATATATGGAATATAAATTCATTTAGAGATAGGAAATTATGTCATGTCCTTTACGAGTGCAAGTGGTACCATGTAACTCAATCCTACCTGTCGCATAGCCTGGTAAAAACCTGTTACCCCACATGGCATTTTTGGTGAGGAGTGTGGCGAGACACCCAGCAGGATTAAGCACAAAACTCGTCAAAGGTCAGATGAATCTTCTTGTAGAATCAACGAATATCTAGCTCAATGCTGTAGACTGGGCTCCATAGCTAGGGATGGAACCAGTAAGGTGATGACCCGGCATCGCTGGGATGGGCTGGGCTGGGCGAGGATGTGTGTCTTAGACTGAAGTCAACGACATGATAGAATCAACGACCAAGTGTCCGTGACCAAGACGAGCCTTCAAGTCGAGGATATCGGCAGAGGTTTGACCTGGAGAGGGATGGGCTCCGTCAGGTCTACATTCTGACTTTCAACACAGATTGTACAGAGAACTGGCCAGGTGCTCAGATGGGCATAGGTAGTTGATGTGAGATGGAATTGGAGAAAAATAAAAATTAGCGTTGTTATTTATGAACATTTAGGAAACGTGCCAAGATAAGGACGAATAAAGAATCAGATATAATTGCGTTGATAGCTCAATTGCAAGGAGGGAGTTCCATTTATATAGACGAGAACTGCTACTTTGTGGAACAAGATCCGGCGGTGATGCTTTCTTGGACATGACAATCTTTGCCATTCCAAGTCAACTGTAGTCTATCCTTATCTTCACTTTTTTCTATCTCCGTTTACGTTCATTCATTAACCCTCTACAATGAGTGGCTCTTAAGCCTTGTATTTAATGAACTTTAGTATTAAAATCATATGGACTGATAGGGAATAAAAGAATGGTACCGATATTCGGAGAACTTAAATCGATTACTTGGTTACTTATTTTAGTGCAACATTTTACTTAAAATTATTGCTACGTGACGCAAATAATGGCCAGTGCATTATTTAAACAATTTCGTCGTAAATAATCAACCGTGCCTTTTTATAGCCATCTAGTGTCAACTAAGACTGGTTTTTTTTTTACATTTACATAAGTAGCGAAGTAATCGTTCTAAGTAACGCGGTTAATCAAAATAAGTGCTGTGTAATTTGTTGCGTAAAAGACTTAACAATGGAATCGAAATTTGAAAACGACGACGACAAGCCAAATCTATAAATCAAACAATCAACAGATACCTAGGTTGTAAAACCTAAAATCCGCCACATGGTTTCCGCCACATGGTTTCCGCCACATGGTTTCCGAGTGTAAATGAAGACATCTTGGATTAAAAAGTAAGAATCTATAAAGAGCATGAATAAAATCTGAGTAAATTTGTGAAGAAATTAAAAAAGAAAGAAAGAAAAAGCAAAGACGTAAGAGGCATGAGGTGGCTAATACCCAGATGTCAGAAAAGGGTATAGAGTGTGATG
>OZ038519.1:64906399-64921399 GCA_964036315.1 Acanthosepion esculentum
TTTTGTTTAGCGGCATAACAACGTCTCTATGTGTTATTAATACTGAACTCCAAATATTTTGTATGTAATTTTATGCTTTCAGCTACAGATATTTTGTACATATTTTTATACTTTCAGTGTAAAAGTAGTGCTTTTAGATATATAGTTTGTGGATCATAACTTTTATTCTTGATAATTTTACTATTAAAATGTATTTTTATATTTGTTAGTGTCATTTTGCTATAAAAATGTATTGTTGGTGATTTTATTATAAAAAGTTACTCTTGGTTTTTGTTTGAGTGTTCACTATTTGCCCACAGCTGGGACCCAAACAGGTGCTACCACCTCGGGTCAGGATGCACATGGGGACAAAAGCAGTAAAGATATGGTTCCTCAAAACCTCCAATCACACGATCAGAAGCCTTGCTGCCGGATGTAGTTTATCGTCACACCCAGGACAACCCGTTGAATAAAATGAGTACCTAATATATATATATATATATATATATATATATATATATATATATATATATATAATGTTAATGGATTTTTATCTGGCATTATTACTTATTACTATAAACTCTTAGGGAAGGGATTATCTACTCAAACATAATTTAAACTGAATACTGGACCCTCCCGTCGTTTTCGACATCTGAGGGTCAAGCAGCTGAGTCCTTATTGCCAACAGCCAGACTACCCGTAAATATCATTTGGCTATAGTGGTGAAGTTTTTTCACAAACCACAAGCGCCGAATAAAAAGAACTGGTGCGCAGTATGCCACCAGGCCCCCAAACGACCCTGCACAGGTTTTTAATTCAGAGTTGTCCTTCCACTAGACCGTTTGCCACCCAAGTCTATAAAGGCCAGTGTGTTCTACCATTCCCCCATAGCTGGGAGGAGAAGAAGACACGGATTCATACCCCGCCGAAGAGCAACAAGGTTTATGACTTTTTTGAACTTAGTCATAAATCGATTGACTTTTGTTCAAAAGCAATGAAAAAAGTAATGAAAAAGTAATGAAATTAACAAGTAATGAAAAAAGTAATGAAAAAGTAATGAAAAAAGTAATGAAAAAGTAATGAAATTAACAATGAAAAAAGTAATGAAAAAGTAATGAAAAAGTAATGAAATTAAAAAGTAATGAAAAAAGTAATGAAATTAACAAGTAATGAAAAAGTAATGAAAAAAGTAATGAAAAAGGCATTAATTTGTTTTAGTTCTTGAAAAAGGTCACTCCCAAACCGAAAATTCGACAAGGGTAGACATTCAAAATGTTTTTCAAGCTTTATTTTTCAATTTGCTAATGATGTAATTGCATGGTAGATATGTATTTTTAACACATTTAACAGTTTATAGCATAAGATACACACTTAGAAAAACAAGTTCTAGAAGGCACCAGAAAGCCATAGTAGTACTATACTTGATAAGATTTTAGGAATTTCGTGTTTGGGGTGACATTTTAACAAAAGTTCATTGAATTATGTTACAGGAGATCAATTTACAAAATGTAAAAAAATCATAACTGTAATATATATATATCCTGATGATGGGCATGCTGGCCGAAGCTAGTCGAGGAACCTAATTAAAAAATAAAACAAAAATATTAATATACAACCCAGTGTGTCTGAAATTTTAATTTTTAACAATTTTTATTGTTCAAGACACACACTCATATATATCATGGATATTTGTATTTGGAATAGACGCCCCCATTTTATTTTAAACAGCGTATATGATATCTATCGATCTGTGCATTTGAGAAATTTAAATAAATAAGTTGTGCTCTACTGCAGGGATCGAAACTGTGCCTCCGCCTTTGTACGAGAAATTTTATCCGGTGTGCATTACCGTACGGCTACAGAGAGCCGCACAGTCCAAGCAAAGGATCTATTTTCTTTTTTAAGGACTTCACGCTTCGTTATTCAGTCATTTTTCTTGAAAAGTTTACATCTGCTCATTTTTGTAACCGAAACGTAAACAACGCAAATTTCTAAATAATTAATGGATTTAAGTTTTTATAGTCTGTCTATATTTCTGAGATGAGGTATTATGTACAGTATTTACATTAGTCGGACTATTGTCCTCATCTTTGTCGCCATATTTGTCACAACGTTTCGGCCGTTGTACACTCCGGCCTTCTTCAGGTGGTTGGAATTTCGAACTGAACCCTTTATTTCGATCACTGGGGTAGACTGTTCTAGTTCCACGAGCCATGTTTGATGGATGTCAGTTATCAGTTATGTCCTGCTAATTTTTCCCTCTGAAAGTTCTCCACTGCCTTAACCGGGTATTGAACTCACACTCTTTGGGTCTGTCACTGGATCTAACCAACGCCTTTATCCACTGTGCCATGTGTCCTTGAGTTAATTTTTTATTTCTTTTAATCTGACATTTTTATTATTTTCGTGAGTGAATTCTGACGATTGGTCATTTGGCTACATTTTGGGAAATGGGGGTCGGGTCGAGAAGTTTTCACGACCCCTCCTTGTATATCTATATCTATATATGTATGTACACACACACAATATATATATATAGATAGATAGATAGGTTGGTATTGGTGAAAATTGTTTATTTTCTACGACAAATAGTTTTAATACATTCCATACTATTATGTCAATGGCAAATATTAGTCACATCAATTGGACATTATACAATGAAAATTTCAGAACAAAATTCAGCAAATATTGTCCAAATTCCGCTTTACCGATACATCATCGGATACACATTTATATAGTGGACTCTCCCGTCGTATTCGACGTATGAGGGTCAAGCAGCTCAGTTCCTAGGAACCGACAGCCCAGGCACCAGCGCATATGATTTGATTATAGCGGTGAAGGCTTTGTGCAGAACCAACCACACTTTTTGAAGGGCCAAATACAGAGACCTGGTGCAGTACGTGCCACAAGGTCCCCAAACAACCCTCTGCAGGTTTTGAATTCAGAGTTGTCCTTCTCCTAGACCAATTGCCACCCAAGGCTATAGAACCCAGTCTGACCTACTATTTACTCATAGTTGGAGGGAGAAGAAGAGTATTAGTACGTAAGTGAATGTAATGGATTCGACTGGAATTCGAACTCGACTCTCCAATTCCCCAATCCGAGTCGCTATCCACCGTACCTGCCACACACAAAAACACACACACATATATATAGAATACCTCCCCTATATACCTTCCATAACATCCCCGCCCCGATCAGAATAAGACCTTAGTGGAAATGATGTCTTCAGCTAGCTAATGTCTTGCCATTATCGGGGAGGTTTTGTTTTCTGGGAGGTACATGTGGGAGCTATTTCTGCTGCATGCGAAGGGTTGTTGATAAATTGTCGGTCCCCCTGAAAAGGCCTCCTTTCACCATTCCATTTGAGTGAGTCGGGTCGAGGAGTTTTCAGCAATTCTGTTAAGAGAAGCATTTCCCGTCGTCTTTCCTCCATGTTTCTGTAAAATCCATTATTACACAGACCTGTTCTCACGGCGGTTTCTATCGCTTCTCAGCAAAGTTCTCGAGCATGGCCCCCACCCCAACAATCCAGATAAATATAGTGTAAGTATGATTAGATGCGGGGGTGGAAAAGTGAAAAATATCGGAGGTGTGGGGTGGGGGAAAACAATACAGACTGAAACAGATGTGAATAGACTGAGATAGATAGATTGATAGATATGAACAGAATTGGATAGATAGATAGATAGATAGATATGAACAGAATTGGATAGATAGATAGATAGATAAATAGATAGATAGATAGATAGATAGATAGATTTTTATGTTAAATACTTGTATCTATAAAAACAATATTAAAGTAAATGCTCTGTTTATAATAAACAGTATTAAATAACATTTACCGGCCTGAATGTCCAAGAAATTTTCATAGTAATTATTCGTCCTCGACAGGATAGATAGATATGAACAGAATTGGATGGATAGATAGATAGATATATAGATAGATAGATAGATAGATAGAGAGATATGAACAGACTGGGATAGATAGATAGATAGATAGATATATATAAACAGACTGGGATAGATAGATAGATAGATATATATATATGAACAGACTGGGATAGATAGATAGATAGATAGATAGATATATATGAACAGACTGGGATAGATAGATAGATAGATAGATAGATATATATGAACAGACTGGGATAGATAGATAGATAGATAGATATATATGAACAGACTGGGATAGATAGATAGATAGATAGATATATATGAACAGACTGGGATAGATAGATAGATAGATATATATGAACAGACTGGGATAGATAGATAGATAGATATATATGAACAGACTGGGATAGATAGATAGATAGATATATATGAACAGACTGGGATAGATAGATAGATAGATATATATGAACAGACTGGGATAGATAGATAGATAGATAAATAGATATGAACAGACTATGATAGATAGATAGATAAATAGATATGAACAGACTAGGATAGATAGATAGATAGATAGATAAATAGATATGAACAGAGTGAGATAGATAGATAGATAGATAGATATGAACAGAGTGAGATAGATAGATAGATAGATATGAACAGAGTGAGATAGATAGATAGATAGATAGATATGAACAGAGTGAGATAGATAGATAGATAGATAGATATGAACAGAGTGAGATAGATAGATAGATAGATAGATATGAACAGAGTGAGATAGATAGATAGATAGATAGATATGAACAGAGTGAGATAGATAGATAGATAGATAGATATGAACAGAGTGAGATAGATAGATAGATAGATAGATATGAACAGAGTGAGATAGATAGATAGATAGATAGATATGAACAGAGTGAGATAGATAGATAGATAGATAGATATGAACAGAGTGAGATAGATAGATAGATAGATAGATATGAACAGAGTGAGATAGATAGATAGATAGATAGATATGAACAGAGTGAGATAGATAGATAGATAGATATGAACAGAGTGAGATAGATAGATAGATAGATATGAACAGAGTGAGATAGATAGATAGATAGATATGAACAGAGTGAGATAGATAGATAGATAGATAGATATGAACAGAGTGAGATAGATAGATAGATAGATAGATAGATAGATATGAACAGAGTGAGATAGATAGATAGATAGATAGATATGAACAGAGTGAGATAGATAGATAGATAGATAGATATGAACAGAGTGAGATAGATAGATAGATAGATAGATATGAACAGAGTGAGATAGATAGATAGATAGATAGATATGAACAGAGTGAGATAGATAGATAGATAGATAGATATGAACAGAGTGAGATAGATAGATAGATAGATAGATATGAACAGAGTGAGATAGATAGATAGATAGATATGAACAGAGTGAGATAGATAGATAGATAGATAGATATGAACAGAGTGAGATAGATAGATAGATAGATAGATATGAACAGAGTGAGATAGATAGATAGATAGATATGAACAGAGTGAGATAGATAGATAGATAGATATGAACAGAGTGAGATAGATAGATAGATAGATAGATATGAACAGAGTGAGATAGATAGATAGATAGATAGATATGAACAGAGTGAGATAGATAGATAGATAGATATGAACAGAGTGAGATAGATAGATAGATAGATAGATATGAACAGAGTGAGATAGATAGATAGATAGATAGATATGAACAGAGTGAGATAGATAGATAGATAGATAGATATGAACAGAGTGAGATAGATAGATAGATAGATAGATATGAACAGAGTGAGATAGATAGATAGATAGATATGAACAGAGTGAGATAGATAGATAGATAGATAGATATGAACAGAGTGAGATAGATAGATAGATATGAACAGAGTGAGATAGATAGATAGATAGATAGATATGAACAGAGTGAGATAGATAGATATGAACAGAGTGAGATAGATAGATAGATAGATAGATATGAACAGAGTGAGATAGATAGATAGATAGATATGAACAGAGTGAGATAGATAGATAGATAGATAGATATGAACAGAGTGAGATAGATAGATAGATAGATATGAACAGAGTGGGATAGATAGATATGAACAGAGTGGAATAGATAGATAGATAGATATGAACAGAGTGGGATAGATAGATAGATAGATAGATATGAACAGAGTGGGATAGATAGATAGATAGATAGATATGAACAGAGTGGGATAGATAGATAGATAGATAGATAGATAGATAGATAGATAGATAGATAGATAGATAGATAGATATGAACAGAGTGGGATAGATAGATATGAACAGAGTGGAATAGATAGATAGATAGATAGATATGAACAGAATTGGATAGATAGATAGATAGATAAATAGATAGATAGATAGATAGATAGATAGATTTTTATGTTAAATACTTGTATCTATAAAAACAATATTAAAGTAAATGCTCTGTTTATAATAAACAGTATTAAATAACATTTACCGGCCTGAATGTCCAAGAAATTTTCATAGTAATTATTCGTCCTCGACAGGATAGATAGATATGAACAGAATTGGATGGATAGATAGATAGATAGATATATAGATAGATAGATAGATAGATAGATAGATAGATATGAACAGACTGGGATAGATAGATAGATAGATAGATAGATATATATAAACAGACTGGGATAGATAGATAGATAGATAGATAGATATATATGAACAGACTGGGATAGATAGATAGATAGATAGATATATATGAACAGACTGGGATAGATAGATAGATAGATAAATAGATATGAACAGACTATGATAGATAGATAGATAAATAGATATGAACAGACTAGGATAGACAGATAGATAAATAGATATGAACAGACTAGGATAGATAGATAGATAGATAGATAAATAGATATGAACAGAGTGAGATAGATAGATAGATAGATAGATAGATATGAACAGAGTGAGATAGATAGATAGATAGATATGAACAGAGTGAGATAGATAGATAGATAGATAGATAGATAGATATGAACAGAGTGGGATAGATAGATATGAACAGAGTGGAATAGATAGATAGATAGATATGAACAGAGTGGGATAGATAGATAGATAGATATGAACAGAGTGGGATAGATAGATAGATAGATATGAACAGAGTGGGATAGATAGATAGATAGATATGAACAGAGTGGGATAGATAGATAGATAGATAGATATGAACAGAGTGGGATAGATAGATAGATAGATAGATATGAACAGAGTGGGATAGATAGATAGATAGATAGATATGAACAGAGTGGGATAGATAGATAGATAGATAGATATGAACAGAGTGGGATAGATAGATAGATAGATAGATATGAACAGAGTGGGATAGATAGATATGAACAGAGTGGAATAGATAGATAGATAGATAGATAGATATGAACAGAGTGGGATAGATAGATAGATAGATAGATAGATAGATAGATAGATAGATATGAACAGACTGGGATAGATAGATAGATATAAACAGAATTGGATAGATAGATATCAACAGAATTGGATAGATAGATATCAACAGACTGGGATAGATAGATATCAACAGACTGGGATAGATAGATATCAACAGACTGGGATAGATAGATATCAACAGACTGGGATAGATAGATAGATAGATAGATATGAACAGAATTGGATAGATAGATATCAACAGAATGAGATATCAACAAAATTGAATAGATATAGACAGAATAAAATAGAGAGATATGAACTGAATGAGATATTTAGTTAATTAATAATTACTTAGGTAGATTAATATTTTCAACACTCTGCTAAGTTATTCATCTTTACCCTCGGCTTACGAGCACGTACCAACATAAAATTAAGGGTCTTACGTGACAAAGAAGTGTTTTTTTTTTGTTTTAGGGTGGGGGATCATTTCCCTGATAAAACAAACCTCAATAATATCGACTATAAACATGGATACAAGATCTTGACGGTATTTTGAAAATGAAAACATTATATAAATACATGCATACCACAATCTATTTCTTGTTAACAGTTAATATATTACAACCTTGAAAATGGCTAAATGTATAGCCGAAAGCGCTCGGATAAAAACAAGAATTGGACAGTTTTTATATAATTTATCATCCGAAAAGAAAAAAAATTTGAAATTGAAAGAAAATTTTGGAATTTTTCTTAATCAATTTTCTGCAGCCACCAAAAAATAATTCGTGGACTGGAAAGGATTAAAACCAAAATAGACATAATATATCTAAATTATTTTACCAAACAAGCTTAAATGAAAATATGCTGCCTAGATACACGCACACACACAAATACATTATATATATATATATATATATATATATATATATATTATATATATATATATATGAAGAAATATAGTCTTAAAGTGTGCTATATTTATGGGATAAAGTGCTCAATATCAGAGATAGAGCGTGTGTAAATATAAAAGTGAACATAGTCTGTTGACTTCTATGTTCACTTTTATATATATATATATATATATATATATATATATATATATATATATATTCTTTTAATATACTTGGTATGATTTGTTTTTTTTAATTGAAAGTTATAAATAGATAAATTATCTTTAATTTTTCTTATTCTTTAGTATATAAATTTAAAAAAAAATATATTCTTACTTAATATCATTTATCTAGATATAATTTATTATTAACCTTGTTATATTATCGAATGTTGTTTTTGTTTTTCTTTATGTAAAACAAAGGACTAAAAGTAATAGAAGCCTTATTAATAAATGCACTAGAATCTTAGCCTTATGCTTGTAGGAAACCAGTCTTGGTATTATGTATAGGATGCTTTATCCTGGAGCAATGCTAAACAAGTTATTAATTGGTTGGTTGATTTATTTGTTTTTACGGCTTATCAACCCTTAATAGTTAATTTAAATCCGAAACATGTTTTGTTGGCAGATTTTGTTGTTTTTGTTTAATGGCATATCAACACCTCAATGGGTTATCTAATGCTGAAATCTAAATATTTTGAACGTAATTGTATGCCTTCAACCACAGAAAAATGTGTTGCTGGTTATTTTGCTATAATTTCTTATAAACAGACGCGGCCAGAGAATGTGTTATTGTTCTTGTCTACCTTTTTTGATCGTACCAAGTGCTCCAGATATTATAGGTATAACTGTAGTTTTAAGATATCACATTTTGTCATTTTCTTTATCAGATATAAGTATATCTGATGGCACTGCCATTTCTATGAAGAGGTATTTGTTTTTTTCTTTCTTTAATTAATTTGTCTGGTCTGGTTGATTTTATTTAGCGGCATATCAACATCTCTATGGGTTATCTAATGCCGAATTATAAATATTTTGTACACAAACTTTAAAAATTTTTTTTGTTGATATAATACTGTTTTTAGTGGTACAAGTTTTACTAATTAACCCATAGATGGAGGGAGAAGAGTTGGATTCAAACCTTTCCCCGAGGGTATCTGCACGTAAGTGAATATAACGAACCCAACTGAAATTGGAACTCGGCTCTCCGATTAACAATTCCGAGCCATTATCCATTACACCACCCGCAAATCCACACTTAGAGCACCTTAAATTCCCAAGCGGTCATCCATTTAGGTACTGACCAGACATTGCTTAACTTCGGCGATCCTACAGGAACCGGTGTTTGAACGTGATGAGTCCGTCTTTCTTTCGGTTAGTAAATATTGTATTAACAATTTTTTGGAGAATAGCAACCATTTTTTCCATATACACGCCCTACTATTTAACCCATAGCTGAGGGGATGAAATGGACTCATACATTTGCGAAATCTAAGTGGCTAAACAACATCATTTTGAATGACCTTGAGCCATTTTAGCTGCTATGTAATATCAATCTTCCTACTGAGATGCAGCTCTAAAGAAAGATGATGAGAATTTCATGACTGGGACATGTAAGCAACAATAAAGTTGGAAGGAAAATGGTAACAAAAAAGGCAATACATAGAATGAGAAAAAGTTGAAATTTGGGGGATACACAATGAGGAGTGAGGGCTCGGAGAATTTGAGAAGCGCAGGACATATTGAAGTCAAGAGGTGAGTTGCGATTAACAAGCTTGTATAAATGGTTGACAGAACAGAGACTGGAAGTATTGTAAGCAGATAAACATTGCTAAGAGTTACAAAAGATAGGAAGTTGTGGAGAGCTATGATCATCCACGTCCTGAAAGGACACAGTACATCAAAGAAGAAGGATATCGATTCCAGAAAATCATATTCGTGATCACTCAGAAAAACGGACCAGTGGACCCGGGTTGGGAAATATTCTGTGTCTTTGAAAAGATCATCCCACGAGTAATTTAGTACCAGAGTATGGAAAACATACATTAGATTCATGTTTTTCTCTCTCTCTCTCTATTTTTTCTCTTTCTCTGTTTCTGTCTTTATTTGTCTCTTTCTCTCTCTTTCACTCTCTCTTTCTCTCTTTCTATATTTTTAATTTTCTCTCCTTTTATCTCTCTCTCTCTCTCTCCTTTTCTCCCTGTCTCACTTTATTTTTCTCTCTCTCTTTCTCTGTCTTTCACTCACTCTCTTTCTATATTTTTAATTTTCTCTTTGTATTTTTCGCTCTCTCTTTCACTCTCTATATATCTTTATTTTTCTCTCTCCCCTTTTCTCTCTCACTCACTTTATTTTTCTTTCTCTCTCTTTCACTCTCTCTCTCTCTCTCTCTATATATATATATATCTTTAATTTTTTCTCTGTATTTCCCCCTCTCTCTCTTTCACTCTCTTTCTATATCTTTATTTTTCTCTCTCTCCTTTTCTCTCTCTCACTTTATTTTTCTCTCTCTTTATTTCTCTTTCTTTTTTCTTTCTTTCTGTTCACATCTATTCATATATTTCGTAAATATGTCAGATTTTATATGCATATTAACCCATACCATAAAATTTTATTGAATGTTTGATATTTTTCACGGCTTATCAACCCATAGCAAGTTATTTAAAACCAGAAACCATTTTTAGATTGTAAGAAGTTTTTCGAGATAATAACGATCTAGTGAAACAAGTCCAACTAATCAACCCATAGCTGGGGAGAAGAGGTGAGGTGGATTCATCTCCCTTTCTCAAAGGGTATTTGCGTGCAAGTGAATATAACGAACCTGACTGGAATTGGAACTCGACTCTGCGATTTCCAATTCCAAGCCGTTATCAGTCACACCACCCGCACATCCATACTTACAGAACCAGGTATTCCTAGGTAGTTACCAATCTAGGTATTTACCAGGCTCGATGTTGCTTAACTTCGGCGATTATATAAGAACCGCTGTTTCAATAGATTTTCTAGTCGTAGTTAATGTATACTGCTCATCCAAGCTGACACTCTTTTTAATTCCTTGGCTAGACAAACATTATGGAAGAGTACACTTTTATCATATATAGGACAGTTCATTTGGCTAAGCCTAGTTCAATAACTCAGCATTTAAAGGAACACTATTGTCCACACTCACAGATTAGAAGGATATTAGTTGAAAATACATCTATATTACATAAAAACAATAATAAGCAAAAACTATAAATTATTGAAACCTTTTATTTAAGAGAGTTATAGCCCCAAATAAATAAATTCAACTATGACTATAGCAACAAAATCCTTATCCAGAGACGGATATGCAATGTAATTGGCCCCGATCTGTCATCTCATCTGCAGTCTCTCTCTCTCACCGACGCGACGTTGCCTCGCTCTGTCTTTTTTATAAATACTTTCACGGTAATTGCTCCGAGGAGCTGCTTTCGCTGGTTCCTAGGCCTCATGAATTTAAACGTCCTACGAGGCTGGCATCCCGTTCCCACCCCTTCACCGTTGAAACTGTTAGATGTAGACGTCTCTTCTACTCCAATAGCTTCATGTCTCGCACATCTCGCCTGTGGAACTCCCTTCCTTATTCCTGTTTCCATGACAAATATAATCTTCAACTATTTAAGTGTAATGTCATTCGACATCTCCAGTTGCCTTGATCTATCCACTTGCCTTCTCCACATACTTTCCCCCTTTCATTCCTATCTGCTCTCGCTCCAAATCTTCTGTAACCCCCTTGCCTTTATCGATCCACTATCTTTCTCCACATCCTCTCCTTTACCACTCCTATCTGCTCTTCCTCCAAACCTTCTGTAACCCCTTGCGTCCTAGTGGCTTCCAGCCTTGCTTAGGGTCATATGCTTAAAAAAAATGCTTATAAAAAAATTATATATGTATGAGCAAAAATGGAAGAGTTACTTCCCTTATATTGACCCACCAAAAAAAAAAAAACAACAAAAAACACGTGAACTTTGAAATCTAGAATGTTGAATAAGCAGTAAAAAAAAAACGAACAGTTGAAATGTTTTTAATTTACAAAAACACATATACATACTCATAGACAAATTAACCCCCTGAAGATGGTCTCAGATGGGATTGAAAGTACTTGCGAAAATAAAAACTATTTGAAAGAAAATTTTGGTATTTTTCCTAATCAATTTTCTAAGGCCACCAAGAAATTAATCCGTTATTTTGAAAGGATCACAACAAAAACTAATCGACATGGTATGTCTAAATTATTTAACCAAACCTGTTTGAATATATATATTTGCGGTTAAATGTAATGCTCACACATATGCCTATACTTTCCTATATATATATATATATATATATATATATATATATATATATATATATACGCTCTTATATCGGTAAAAATGCTTTAAGTCATCCGTAGAGGTTGTTGGGGCCATTATTGTTGATTTCCGCCCGGGAATTTTTTCTCTCCAAATGTTTACGGATGTACAAGACGGGATGGACGCCGTTTAGTCACAATACTTCCGGAAATAGCCTGCTGATAAGACCGGCGCCATTGCATTCGCTGACGTCATTTCCGGTGGGGTTATCACCTTGCTTTTCACTTTACGTATTACACATAGTGTGGTCATGAACAGAATAAAAACGAGAAAAAGATGTGTGTGTGTGCGGGCGCGGGGAGAAAGTACAATGCACATACAAATTGACACTAATAGTTTCGTGTTTTGAAAAACAGATATGACACAATTAAGTGCGTACATATCTGAAATGAAATATAGGTATGTTCTTTTCAATTAAAATTTACATTTGAAATCACATGACTCATTAATAAAATGTGAGAAAAGTACGTGTGCTAAAATATGTCAATAAAAAACTGAAAAAAAAATAAAGCTCTTACGTTGGGTGATAATATGAAAAAGAGAGACTGAAACTTATATTATGAGGCCGAGTGAAAAAAGAAATGTGATAAAAGAAACATATGATAAATCTATATTGATTGATGAAAACAATTATGAATACGAATAGGGGACACATACATGACTTACTCAAGTGTTTAGAAATCTGCATATATACATACATATAATGGACTCTCCCGTCGGTTTCGACGTATGAGGATCTGACAGCTTAGTTGATTCAGTTATGAAATTTTGTGCGATAATCTTAAGTGGCTCTTAATACCCGCTAGCGATTTACAAAGGAGGCCAATTATGGAGCAAGAGTAAGGATTGTGAGATGAGATCACTGTTAGATTGGCTGACCTTTTAGATCTTGTTCTCGCTTCTTGAAGATGATTCAGACAAGCAGATTGAAAACTGCTGAGTCCACTAAAACACGCTGATCTCCAGTCTACCCGCTCCAAGGCTAAACGCTCAAGGGTGTTATGTGGTATATTGACGCTGACATTATATATATATAATATACATATATAATATATATATAATATATATATATAATATATAATACATATATAATATATATATATAATATATAATACATATATAATATATATATATAATATATAATACATATATAATATATATATAATATATAATACATATATAATATATATATATAATATATTATATATATAATATATTATAATATATTATATATATATAATATATTATATTATATATATAATATATTATAATATATTATATATATATAATATATTATATATATATAATATATTATATTATATATATAATATATTATATATATATAATATATTATATTATATATATAATATATTATATATATATAATATATTATATATTATATATATAATATATATTATATATTATATATAATATATATATATATATGTATATATATTTATTTATTTACATATACGTATAAATACATATATTTAGGCAGAAATTTTTCATTGATGCATGTTTCATTAAATAATATAGACAAGTTTTGTCTATTTATTTCAAGTAAGTTCCTTTCATATTGTCTGATAAGCTTAATAACATTGTCATTGAAATACGAAAGGAAATCACCTGGCCTTGTACGGGGGTAAATCTCACTGTAAAACATATGTATCATATATATATATATATATATATATATATATATATATATATATATATAGGACTGACGATTGCGTCTAGCATGAAACAGACTGTCGGCTCTGAGTGCTGACTTCAATGTTCACTTTATATGTGTGTGTGTGCGTGTGCGTGTGTATATATATATATATATAATGTTTGCGCGCGCGTGCGTGTGTGTGTGAAAAGTGTGTGTATATAAATATATATATATATGTGTAATATATTATATTATTATTTATATATTATATGCGCGGTACTTATTAGAAAGTGCTCAATATCAGAGATAGAGCTAACATATTTGGTTGGATTGATGTGAGTTTGTGACCCTGGGTTTCACGCTTTTGCGATCGTCAGACAAACTGATTAAAGTTTGGATTTATGTAGATTGCGTGTATTAGTGTTATTATGGAAGTGGTTGCTGAAATCCAATCATATATATATATATATATATATATATATATATATATCTCCAAGTATAGGATTGTTGTATACGGAATAAATTCCAATTACCAACAAATAGTATTCTTAAAAGAGTGTTCAATACAGAGTAGAGCAAATACAATTATTTATTCCAGCTTGTGTAACAGCGTTTCCCCTTAGCGAGGGCTGTTTGATTGATTTGAACTTTTTAAAACCTTTTATTCTACATTCAACATCATCACTTGATAAGTCACCAGAAGTGTTGAAACAAAATGGCTATTTTTGTAGTGATTTTATAACATAT
>OZ038519.1:64923899-64956399 GCA_964036315.1 Acanthosepion esculentum
CTCATTGTTCCAAGGAGGGTAGTTAAAATTTTTATCATGGCTTTCTCCAATTCTGAGCCGCAGGATACACGAAGCGACAGATGCTGTGTTTCTGCAGACACACGCTGAGGATATCATGGCCAGGACACCTAAGCATCAAGGCAGTTTGAAAGAAGACACTAATACGTAACAGTTGAAATTTCAAGACACATTATGAGGAAAGACGACTTGGAAAATTTAATACGCACAGGATGTGCTGAAGAGAGGAGACGTGGAGGGAAATAGTGAGGAACATGTCTGATGAGTTTGTGTGAAAAAATGGTAGATCAAGGACAAGCAGCGATGGTAAAGTGAAAAACGTTGAGCTACAAAAGCCAGGAAAATGGGGAGAGCTATTCCCACCCACGTCGTGAAGGGACACGGCACATAAATGATAATCTCGCACACATCGTCTGCTGTTCACAAGTGGTCACTCATCTAAACTTTTTACTACTTCTGTCATTTAGAGCTGAGGGTCTTGCCCTACACGATTGCCGGTCCTTGCAAATGGAAATAAGCTACTTTCGTTATGAGGTAGGCACAGACGGCCTGTTTTCTAAAATAACCCTATGATTTTTTTTGATACTTCCGAGATCAAGAGGTATGGGGGCTTGCACTATACGATAGTCTGTTCCCCAAATATTCTTGTAAACCCTGCGTCTTATAGGCCGGGAAATTAGGTATTTTTGTTATAATGTAGGTACAGACAGCCTGGTTTCTAAAATAACTTACATTTTTTAGTACTTCAGTGTTCTGGAGGTATGGGGCTTGCACTACACGATGGTCTGTTCCCCAAATAGCCTTGTAAACCCTGCGTCTTATAGACCGGGAAATTAGGTATTTTTCTTATAATTTAGGTACGGACGGATTGGTTTCTAACCCTTACTTTTTTTTTTTTACACTGTCAATTTTATGACTTCTGCTTAGGGGATATTTTACTGTTAAAAAATATTAATAGCTTTTCTGATAGTGATCGTACGAAAAACTTTTAGGGGTTATTAAAATGTCTTTCATTGTGGTTCTTTGTCCCGGGCAACGCAGGTTTATCAATTTTGGGCAGGTAACGTTTTCCTTCTCTTTTTTTTGGTGGATGCGTCCGGAGGCTTTTATTTTATTCCTACACGCCTAAATGATACGCTTTCCCTCGTTCATCTCTGGTGACCGAGCTGCTCTCCGATCGTAAAACGAAATTTTTATTAGCCGTCCATTGACGATATTCAGACGCTAGACGTCATTTTCTACGGCATGGCGATCGGGGGAAACAGAAAAAACGATGTGGATGGAACAAAACATATAATATATAATGCAAATTATAACTTAGTATGGCACAAGGTCACAAGTTTAGATCGACTAATAAAGATCGTATATAACAGTATAACAGAAGCTAACCATGCCGCTAGGATGTGTTACTTTTACTTAATCATCGTCTGGCACAAGGCAAGACGTATAAAGCATTTTGTGAAAATACGACTAAAAAGATCTGTGATTAATTGTTTTTTTTTTTACAGCTTATCAAGTTTTTGCAGGTTATTTAAAAACATAAAAATTAGATTATAATAATATTTTGTAAATAATAATGATTTATTGATACGAGTTTTACTAATTAACCCATAGCTGGGGAAGATGAGGTGGATTGATACCTTTTCCCAATGGTATTTGTACATAAGTGAATATGACAAATTTGTTTTGCCCTTTTGATACCATTCACAAAGACCCGATATCAATTGGTAATGTTTTTGTCTTGTTGGATTATCGTCCCCTGACGATAATTCCAGTTTTTTTCATTACATTCACTTTCGTGGTTATACCCTTGGGAAAGGATATGAATTCTCTTCTTCTCCCCCCCCCCCAGATATGGGTAAATAGCAAGACAAACTGGGTTCTATAGCCTTGGGTAGTAACTGGTCGAGGAGAAGGAAAAACTGAATTCAAAACCGGCCTGGAGAGGGTTGGGCTTCGTTGGGCTATCTTGCCAAAGAAACACCCACTTCTACTGCAGCTGCAGTATACAGGGTGCCCCTAGGACCCCACGGCTAACGGAAAAATAGTTTGGGAGCGATATATGCTAGAATTAATTTGTAAACGATATTTATAAACTTAATGCGTTTAGTTTTTTTTCTTGTTATTCGAAAAATTTATTATTGTTTTTTAGTTTTCTTTATTATTCTATATCCTTTACTCGAAACATTTCAGACTTTTTATTAACTGCTGGCTTCAATAAAAATGAAAGTAAATTTTGTTCTTCAGTTGGCTGTGAGAAAATCTGTCATCTAAAGAACTCATTAAACTAAAGATGTCCATATCCAAATGAATGAAAAGGATTCAAGGAAAAGATTCTGTGGATGATGAACCACGGTCAGAGAGACCGAATGTTGGGGAAAAACGTGTAGCGTCCGTAGGAGATTAAAAAAAATGATTTTTAAATCCTTTTGACCTATTAATTCTGTCATATAAACCTATACACCCCTGTGCAAATTAACTGAAACAACCGCAATAAATATGGCGACAAAGATGAGGACAATAATCCGAATAATGTAAATTGTGTACTATAGACTGGCCCGGAAACTCTCACTTTCAATCCAATCTAGAATCAGTGGTCAATCTGCAAGGAACGACTTCGCGGAATGGACATACGAAATACTAACATGTGGACTGGGTCATGTTTTATTGGCATAAAAACGAAAAAGAACGGTAATAACGGAATTATTCGTTTTGTTTTAATTTATTAACACAATTGTGTAGATGATCATGGCCCTCCACATCTTCCTGCATAATTATTTTGCAGAATGGCGTACTTGGGGAGAATCTCTCTTAAATCGGATGAATCCATATTTCAATTTATTTGCACAAGGGTGTATGTATTGAAAACGAAAAATGCACAAGAACTTTAGAAACTACCTACCTACATATATATATATATATATACTTTGACTCAGTGGAAACGGGCGAGAGTAGTAACTGAGCAGTACTAAAAATGAGAAATTGACGAGATATCCCTAGAACTAGTCTCCCCACATAGATTTAATAAAGGGTTAAGAATTCCCATAGTTTACCGACATCGACATACACCTGAAGAAGCGGCCGAAACGTTGTGACAATAACAACAAGGACGAAGACACTAGTCCGCAGGTAAATAATGATAAGTCCTCATTCCAGAAATGCAGACAAAGAAAAAACAATTTCTTATTACTATAAACTTTATATCGAGTGGATACACGTATTATGAGTAGGCTGAGGTTAGTAATAAATATGGCGACAAAGATTAGGACATTAGTCCGAATAATGTAAATAGTGTACATAATACCTAATCTCAGAAATATAGACAGATACTGAAAGGCCGAAACGTTGTGATAAACATGGCGACAAAGATGAGGACAATAGTCCGAATAATGTAAATACTGTACATAATACCTCATCTCAGAAATATAGACAGATACTGAAAGGCCGAAACGTTGTAATAAATATGGCGACAAAGATGAGGACAATAGTCCGAATAATGTAAATAATGTACATAATACCTCATCTCAGAAATATAGACAGATACTGAAAGGCCGAAACGTTGTGATAAATATGGCAACAAAGATGAGGACATTAGTCCGAATAATGTAAATAATGTACATAATACCTCATCTTAGAAATATAGACAGAAAAATATTGGAGAAAAATATATGACAAAGTGGAAAAGTTTTCATGTGACGCGTTTCGTTGTTTTGGACTTCATCAGACTAAATTTGTTATTTTGGTGCGACTACACATGCGTCCGAACGAGGGATGCTGGGAATTTAATTTTTTTACTCTAGCAGATTTCATTTAGATTCTTTTTCTCTTTGTTTCCTACATTTTTGTTATTAGATATCCCGCACTGTGGTAATAGATGTTCTGCCAGGAATGGTGAAACGTAAGAGCCAGAGCGTAAATTTACTGTTGACGACCTTTGCAATCAAAGCACTTGACATTTTCGTCGTAATGACGTTTTCTCCTTTGATCACAGTAGCATTTTTTTTATGTCAAAATTGTGGTCAGTCTCATTACGATAGGCGACCAACACATTTGATGTATTGTTTTGTAAAACGTCCCTTTTTTGTTCATATAATCTTTTATTTAGATTTCTTGAGGTCTCTCCTATGTATTTTTTGTGACAATTATTACAGGCGATCAATAATTTACCCTTTAAGCTTTAGCTTATTGTTTTGTTTCCAAAGTCTGTTATTGTTTTAGATGTAGTAGTAACAAATGTTGAATTTGGATATTCTGTAATGTGTGTGTATATATATATATATATATATATATATATATATATATATATACAGAGAAAGCGTCTGCTTAGCAAAGTCAAATTACAGTTTTTCAACAAATTTCCCAGGATCTTTCTTGAACGCTCATATCTGCTCATATCGAAGCGTATCTAAACAAATGGCAGCATATATTATGTAATGGACTAAGTCCGACAATTATTTGAATACATTTTCTGTTTACATGTTAATTTTATAGATACACATATTTATAATCGGCTATAAAGCTGTTGTTGATATAAACAGTGTAGACAGAAATGCACATTGCATGCTAACTGGCTGTTTCACACCTCATCAACACATGGAAATGACTCTCACGATGCAGTAGTGATGCCCTTATCCGTGTGTGTAAATCGTATCGAGAAAAAATCATTAAAAAAAAGGAAGGAAAATGTTTGAAATTGATAGAAAATATAAATCTGCAGGGGGGGGGATGCAGTGAAGTTTTCGACCCCACCCTCTTCCCAGATATCAGAATTTGATTTAGAATCAATACTTGGTCGAAGCGAGAACTGTTCAACATCCTTTAGGCACGGATTGAACTCCGAACTTCTCACAATCGTTCGCTACATGCGCCATGTTCCTTTGAAGTCAAAAATGTTGAGTTTACGAACAGATGGTCGCGTTTATGGACCGTCGGAGAAATTTACACACACGTGTCTCGTCTCTTGTGTGTCAATGTCAGCCACATTTCGTCGCCTGCTAATAATGAATATCATTGGCAATTACAAGAACATTAGGAGGGACAATACAACCACCACCACCACCACCACTACTACTACTAGTAGTAGTAGTATTAATAAAAATTATAGCAACAACAACAATTATGAGAAGAAGAAGAGAAAACGAAAAAGGAGAAGAAAAAGAATAGAAGAAACGCTGATTACTGAAAACGAAAAAGAGGACGCAACAATAATAATGATGATCATAAGAAGAAAGAAAGCAATAATAGTAAAAGGGAGAGGAGATGAAGAAAAGGAGAAAAAGAAGAAACAGTGATAAGTTAAAATGAAAAGAGAGAAAAGGCAATAATAATACTAATAATTATTAGAAGAAGGAGAGAGGAAAGAGGCGATAATAATAATAATAATAATAATAATAATAATGAGAAGGGGGATAAGAGAAGAAAAGAAAAAAGGGGAGACACTGAGTAGAAGAAAGAGGGAAGCAATGCTACTAAAAAGAAGAACGGGGTCAATAAAAATGGCGAGATGTCAACGAAACTCATAGCCTATTTCTATCCTATCTTCATTTTTCTCTGTCGTCTGCAAACTCTCATTATTATTATTATTACTGTCATAATCATTATCAGCTTTTCCTTTCTTCTTGACCCTTCCCTTCATCGCACTGTCGTTGTTTGCGTCTGTGTTGAATTTCTCCCAGCTTTAAATTTTGGTTTATTTATTGTTGGGTTTTATTAATTTCTTCTGTCAATGTTCCGGTCCGTTGTACCGTTTATTTCCACAAGCCATCCTCGTTTGCCGCCGTTTATATAAAAAAAGAAACGATGATGCCATTGTCTTGTCTGTGGTCACCAGATGTCGCTTGACATCGTCATCATTGAAGCGTAGTGCAAATAAGAGAGCCCTAAACAAAAAACATTTGGTCAATCTTTACAAGAACAATCAGACTAACATTATCATCGTGATGGAATAAAAAAAAATCAATCGATTCAAAAAAAAAAAGAAAAAGAAAAAAGTGACACTCACTCCAATGTAATCCATAAAAGTATAGGGTGACCCCAAAAAAAGGGAACTTTTTAACAATCCACTAAAACCAAGAGTGATGGAAGAAAAATATTTAATTCATAGTAATTGAAACCTTAAAACATGCCATTTAAGAAACAATGATGGAATTTTCATTTATTAAAAATGACGTCCTGTAGATGGCGTCCTGCTGTACGAATGCATTCTTGAAATCTGCTGTTGAGATTCCTCATTGACTGCTGCAACATCTCAGCTGGGATACTGTGAATTTCATTCTCGTTACTAAAATGGCGAAATGGTTACTTGCTCAAGGTCACTGTCTCGCAGTGTTGCCACTTGCTCATGTCTGGCAATACGCACTTCAAAAATTCCCATTTTTTGGGGGTCACCCTGTATTTGCAGTATAGGCACGTAACAGAGGATCACTTTCTGATCATGAGACTCCAGTTCGAATCTCACCAGCAGAGCCGACACGTACTACCGTTGAAGCCCTGATTTGAGGGACTCCCGGGTAGTCCTTTGTGCGCCTCGCTGTCTTATCAACCTACATTTATATACGTCACAAATTAAATTAACCACAGCTGACTATTAAAGGTTGCAATTTTTTTTGCTGATTTTGACGCCATTCTGGGGTCTTTTTTTTCTGTTCGTCCAAATCCGTGACTATTTTTCTCATGTAAACTTTTGGTCTTGTGCCACACCTGAGCTACGCTTGGAAAATCACTATATTGTATGCGCTTCATTGTTCTAGACAATTAGGTTAGAATAACGTTTTTTTTTTATGAATACTACCTTATGAAAATCGAGATGTAGTAGAGTCGAGAGCCCCGTATCATGGATTCGGGGGTGGGGGCACGAGACTCTTGCACTTGCCCTGCTCACCAGGGACGATTTGTCATGAAGATGACCTTGAGATTATCATCTTGTTGCGGGGGGGGGTGATCCCAGCCTGCGTGAAAGACATATCCCACTGGTTGAGCCAAGCCTTGTGAGCGAAACTGGGCATTGACGGGGCTATTTAGTATTGTCGGTGATTGTGCTAGCACGAAGTCTCAAGTCATCGTGACCGAGTGTTTGAGCGTACTGGCCTTGTTTAGACTATTGATGACGCCAAATAATGCGCTCCCTCCCAGAAACTTTAACTAAAGTCCGCTCGGCATAGTTGCAGTATAAACCAGAGGTGGGCGTTGGGCACCTCGGCGTGGTGTAATGGTTAGCAAGCTTGTCTCGCTAAAACACTTACAACTGGAGAATGAGTTCGATCCTCACTGGGTGCCACATACTTTTGGCCTTGTGGCACATCTAAGCTACGCTTAGAAAATCAGTAATCCAGAGGTGGGCTCTATGGTTGTTGAACAAGCAGAAATGTGGCTGATCAGGCGTCTGCAACAGGGATTGGATGGCCGCCCTCCTAGAGAGGCATCCTTGGATACGAGTGGCCGGCCATTATCCACAATCATGTATTGCTGGCAATTTTTTCCCCAATAGTGTATTGCTGGCAATTTTTTCCCCAATAGTGTATTGCGGGCAATTTTTTCCCCAATAGTGTATTGCGGGCAATTTTTTCCCCAATAGTGTATTGCGGGCAATTTTTTCCCCAATAGTGTATTGCGGGCAATTTTTTCCCCAATAGTGTATTGCGGGCAATTTTTCCCCCAATAGTGTATTGCTGGTAATTTTTTCAACAATAGTGTATTGCTGGTAATTTTTTTTACTATAAAAATGTATTGCTGGTAATTTTCTTTTTTCTGTAATTTTTATATTTTCATGTTTTGAGCCCAGTTTGGAGGTTCACTATTTGCCCATAGTTGCGAACCTAACTTACAATCTTGTGTCATAGTGGACTTGGAAACAACAGCAGTTAAGAGGTGGTTCCACACTACTCAAAACCTCCCTGTCAGCGGCCTTGCTGCCGGATGTAGTTTATCGTTATACCCAAGTCGATAAATTTTAGGTAACTCCGTCTCTATGAACTAATGGGTTAAATAGTTGCAACATTCAAGCTTAGTATAAGTTAATTAAACCAAAGAAGGTAGGAAAATACTATTTATTAAATGCAGGCGGTGGCCCCAAACCTTTTGTCTACAGTGTCTATGCAAGTGCGTGTGAGTTATTACGCTGAAGAAAAGAAAAAGAAAAAAAAGAAGACCTGTGTAGAAGAGTGAATAAATAGCTAAAACTGTAGTAATTTGAAATTTAAAATTGGCACGTAGCAAGCATTATGGTGATTACGTCTTCTTGGTTAAGTTGCGGTGTTTGTTTTTGCATCACGTTTTTGTGATGTCAAAATAATAAACAAAATGACTTGACCTTGCCAGAGAGCCGAGGAAGACGTGGAACATGAAGGTGACAGTCGTGTCAGTTGTTATCGGAGCACTGGAGAAACTGGAAATTAGAGGAAGTATGGCAACTATCTAGAGGATAGCCTTACTGAAAAAAGCTACAATGCTGAATATTGTGCTGAATAACTGAAGAGATTTCTATCTTGATTTCCAGTGTAATCTACCAGTTACGACTGGCGCGAACAATGAATGAATGAATAATAAAGTCTAATGTCCCGCATAGTAGATTGTAATGATAGGATAAGGCTGCTCAGGGCATACATTGGTCGATATGTCGCGCATTCAACCTCCCTTGCAAAGGTAAGTGTTCGGGGCATATGCCACCACAAGTTATACAGAATGAAGATATTACCATTCTCTGGAAGTTCAGCTTTCAGACTGATAGGGAAATTCACACGAATCTACCAGGCATAATTGTGAAAATCATGTTAAGATGTTTTCTGATAAATTTTGCAGTCCCAGTCGACACGTCTTTGAAAATGTTTGAGAAATTACGTAGATCTCGAGATCGAAATCTGTAGAATGTGGCATTTGAAGACAACAAAAATATCTGTTATTGCTTGAGCTCTGGGAATGATATCAAAAGAGGCGATTACCTATGCGGATCAAATTCCTGGTTGCCTTAAAATATATGAATTGCAAAAAGTCATATTCATGAGGACTTATCACATCCTACGTATAAGATCTCTCCGCAGTGTTCCCATTTGCATCGTTTTTCTCTGAGTATATGGCATCTTATCTATTTGCATATTCTGATATTAAAACTTTTTGTATCTGGTTGAAACTGGGGGAGGGGGTAAAACATATTACACAAAACAAAGACAAAACAACAACAAAAACAATAATAATAACCCCATCGCTTTAGAAGTTTGTATTACTTGGCTTCAGAAGTCCGCATTACATTGCAAATATTGTGCGAAAGATTTTATCTTAGGTCGTACGACTTAATGGAGAGAATCCATAATGCAAGATCTCCAGCAGAGAAAGAAAGTATAATAATAATAATAATAATAATAATTATTATTATTATAACAGTTAGAGTAGGTGTGCTTGGAATGATAAAAAAGGGAACACAACAACACATTGAAAAAATCCCTGGAAATCCCAGCTTAAGAGAAATACAAAAGATGAGTACAACCCACACGCTCCGAAGAACTTTGTCCATGTAACGCTAATGATGTTATGGGATTTAGAAAAGCAAATCATGTACTGTAGCCATAACAACACTCTACTACCTACTTTAAGTCTTCCCACAGGGTGACCATAGCAAACATCGAAATATAATAATAATAAAACAATCAAAGTTAATCGAATACACACAGGCAGAACAGTCAAAGCTAATCACCCAGACATAGTGATCAGAGACTGTAAAGACAAAATGCGCCTTCTTATTGACATGGCAATTCCTGCAGATTGTAATGTATCATTGAAGATCTTAAAAAAAAATATCAAATACAAGAATCTTGAATTGGAAATCTCAAAAATGTGACACATGAGGACATCAATAATTCCAGTTGTAGTTGGAGCCCTCAGATTAAATAGAAAAGATTCCAATAGATTCCTGGTAAATAAATACAAAACATGTACTTACAAATACATCTGACACATTACGAAGAGCTTTAACTAAGTAAAATGTGTGTGATCTTAGGCGATTTTTTCTTTTTTTTTTCTTTACCAAAATAATTGATAAAGATGTCATGATGCCATCTCTGACGTTAGGTCTCTGGTTGGTACCCGGAAGAAAATGTGTATACAACAGAAACCAAAGGAAATAATAATAATAATAATAATAATAATAATAATAATAATAATAATAATAATAAAGGTGCCTCCTTATTGATATGGCAGTCCCTGCGGACTGCAATGTATCTTTGAAGATCTTCAAAAAGCTATCAAAATACAAGGACTTTGAAATCGAAATTCTCAAAAATGTGGCACATGGGAACATCAACAATCCCTGTTGTAGTTGGAGCTCTCGGGTTGGTTGGAAAAGATTCCAGTAGACGAATTGAAGGGATTCCTGGAAGCCCATGCTTTAAAGAAATACACAAAATTCTTCTCACGAGTACAGCCCAAACCTTACGAAGGGATTTATCTATGTAAAATTTTTTTTTTGTCAGTGGATGATGCCATGATGTCATGATGCCATTTCTAACCTTAGGTCACTGGGCGGGACCCGGAAAGTAATGTGTACACACGAAAAATCAAAGGAAATAAAAATAATAATAATAATAATAAATTTGGTTTACCAATTGCCTGGTGGACAGAGTTTGGCTGACATGCAAAAGATTATATTTACGGCTACTTTCTGCATCCCCAGTGTTTATCAATGTGACAGGTTATGAGCCCATACCACTGAAATGTGCATGCACATTCTCATATACTCACAGAACCCTACACATTTTACCCTGATTCTTGTTTCATATTTTGAAGGTTCTTCTAGGAGTTTACTGAATTTTACACCTGTGGTATAGTTTTAGCTTTTCCGATTCTTCGTTTAATTTGTTTACACATCTTAACTGTGCATATATACAGTAAAATCATGACTTTTTGTAAAATAATTAGTTTCCTGATGATGAACTTTTGTTAAAAATAATGTAGAGGCGTTTAATTCAGTTTATTTTTAAAAATGTCACCTCCAACACAAAATTTCTAAACCGTATCTAAGTATAGTAGTAATATGACTTCCTGGAGCCTTCTAGAACGTGTTTTTTCTTTACTTGTAATTTGTATGTTATGCTGTAGCTATAAACTGTTAAATGTGTTAAAAATATGTAAGTACTTTCCAATTACATCATTAACAAATTGAAAAATAAAGCTTCTGAAATATTTTAGATTTTTTTATCCTTATTGTGTATATGATAAAATCAAATTTCGGTTTGGCTGGTGTTTTCAAGAATTTAAACAAAATCATGACTTTTTCATCACTTTTGAAAGTCATTAGACCATCTTTTTTCCACTAGCTGTGGGTAAATAGTAAGACAGACAGGACTTTAGCAACGGTAGGGGTAACATACTTAGAAGAAGGAAAACTGAATTCAGATTTGTGGGAAAGTAATATGAAACCACCTCATAATTTTTCCCCAAAACAGAAGTGACAATGGCCAAATATTAAAGGAAGCTATAGAGAGAATAACCGTTTATATTTGGAAGGTACATGAAATTTTAAAAAAGAGTTAATTGTAACCGTTTTTTAATTCCATATTTGTTTATTACAAATTTTATCGGAGCCTTGCTTTTGGTTTCAATGCAGGGAATTCCTTGGGAGTTAAAATAAATTAGATAAATTCAATTTGAAATGGGGAAACCTAGTCGCATGTTAGATGCAGACGATATGAAATATGGAAACCTAGTGCTTGTCCGACCAAAACGATTTGAAATTTGGAAAATTAGTCGCTTGTTCAACCCAGACGATTTAAAACATGAAAACCCAGTCGCATTCCCGATGCAGACGATTTTAAATATGGAAAGCCAGTGGCATTCCCGATGCAGACAATTTTAAATATGGAAAGCCAGTGGCATTCCCGATGCAGACAATTTTAAATATGGAAAGCCAGTCGCATTCCCGATGTAGATGATTTGAAATATAGAAACCTCACCCCTTGTCTGACGTAAACAAATTGAAATATGGAACCCTAGTCGCTTGCCCGATCAAAACAATTTAAAATATGGAAAATTAGTCGCTTGTTCAACCCAGACGATTTGAAACATGGACACCTAGTCGTATTCCCGATGCAGACGATTTGAAATATAGAAACCTCACCCCTTGTCTGACGTAAACAATTTGAAATATGGAAACCTAGTCGCTTGTTCCAGCTATTTCTTCGTTTACTATTTGTGCCGAGTGAAGGCAATCAATAACATGACTGCAATTTCGATTTTGTTGTTTTTCTCCTTTTCCGACTCTTCTAGAAAACTACTGACTTTCCCAACAACCCTTTTGTATTACATTTGGTGCGTGACCATCATCCCTCGATTTATTACAGGTTTATTGTCTGTCGCTTTATCTTTTGAATTGTTATATTAAATCTCCGTTTCGTCGTTAATGTTATATTTTTTCTCCTTTTATCAACAATTCTCTGCAGAAATAATAGTAAAAAACTGTTACATGATTATTAATTATATGTTTGTTGATTGTTGACAAGCAGGCTTAATTAATTTGCATAATTAAACGCCGGTTACTTTTTAGAACGAATTTGATGGACGAAATTAAACTAATATTCTTTTTATTTCTGGAAGGAAATTAATTAATCAAATTCTAAAGAGACTGCATCTTTAAATAATGATTAATTGAATTAATATTTTAATTAATTCTTGGATTTACTTGAATTCTATTCATTACAGCTTTTCTGATCTCCGACATTTCAGCAAAATAGATAAGAGAGAGATTTTTTAACATTTAAATTAAATTAAATTAAAATAAATTAAAATCAAACCTTAAATAAGAAAAGGATATAAAATCAAAATGAAATTTATTTTGGAAGAGTAAATCATTAATGAATGCAAAAATCTTTTGGTCAGAAGAATTTCTATCGGATTTCGTAAAACCGCCGAAACAATTATCAAAACAACAATGATGAAGATTATAGAAGAAATCAAATGTTTAGATTTAGAATTTAGGCAAACTAGGTTGGGTTTATTTTGTGTTACAGCATATCCAAATCAAGTGGGTTATTTAATGTCGACAAGATTTTTATTGCTGGTAATATTTTTTCCAAAAAGTATTTCTGGTAATATTTTTTATAAAAATATATTGCTAGTACTAAAACCTATTTTTACACTTTCATAGTGTTTTGACCCCAGTTTGGAGGTTTATTATTTGCCCACAGTTGGGACCCTAACAGGTGCTACCACCCCGGGTTAGGGTGGACCTGGAAATATCAGCAATTAAGAGGTGGTTTCACGCTCCACAAAACCTCCTAATCAGAGGCCCTGCTGTTGGATGTAGTTTATAGTCTTACCCAGGGCGCGGATGTAGTTTATAGTCATACCCAAGACTGTAGACACTCTAGAAAGGTCAACAAAAGCCTTAGTTGAGATACTGTATCAAAGCAATAAAGATATTAGTTTGAATGACGGAATACTGAAAACAATTCAAAATCTCGGACATGCAATTTGTGGTATTATCCTAACCAATTTAAAATTATAAAACCCAGTAGTAATATATATAAAACAGTATTAAACAAAAGGAATCAAACCCTTTTTCTGTCTTATCTCTCAACTACAGAATGCCAAAGCGACAAGACGTGTCTCATTTCCCCTTCGAGGAGACTTAGTCCCGGGGCGAACCTAACTGAAAAACAAACACCTCCAAGCACATGAATATATATTTATCTCATTTTTTTAATCTATGTTGTTTTGCATATCATAACGATCACATCGCTTTAAAATACCGGTTCCCGTACGATCACCGAAGTTAAGCAACGTCCAGCTTGGTCAGTACCTAGATGGGTGACCGCGTGGGAATAATAGGTTCTGAAATCTTGGATGTGCGTGTGGTGTAAATGGATAACGACCCAGAATTGGAAATCGGAGAGCCGAGTTCCAATTTCCATTGGGTTCGTTATATTTACTTACAGGCAAATACTCTTGGGAAAGGTATGAATCCACCTTTGGATAAACCTCTACTCCTGTTCAAAAGACCTGGGAGGAGTGTGAACAGAACTATAGGCGAATCGATCTACTCCTATTAATATTCAACTGAAGAATCAGCGAAAACAATGCGAAGACCAGGATTATGGCATTTTACCAAGCTTTGGGGAAAATTTAATTAGGAAGACTGTATTGTGCCAAATGTTATTTGGGGAGGAATGCCCTGCCCTGAAAACCAACGATATGACAGTAGTTATGTATTAAACATAGCTTAGTCTGGTACAAGGTCATTTTTTGAGTACTCGTTAAAGATGGAATTCCCTATAGTAGTACAGATAGTACCCGGATATAAGAGAAACCCGGATATAAGATAAACCCGGATATAAGAGACTTCTTCTCCGGTCCCGGCAACTCTCTTATATCTGGGTTACACTGTAATAATCTGTGGGGTTAGTTTGTTAATCATTGTGCCACCCGCCACCCGACATCGGCAAATATGCAAAATATATTTTTGGTTGAACGGTGCCGTATTGGTTATGAGCAGGAAAAATGGAACGTGAATGAAAAAGTAGAAGAAAGAGAATTTCAATAAGAAGAGAAAATAAATAGGAGAATGCGTAAATAATAAAGAAAAAAAAGAAGGAAAGAAAACGGGGGGAAGTAAGTGGGGGGGGAGAAAAGGAAAAAGAAATAAAAAAGGATCGAAGGAAAATGCATTAAAGAAAGAAAAAAATAATAATAAAGAAAAAGAAAGAAAAACAATTTAATCATCAATCCAAATTGGAAAAATAAAAGAAACGATTCTTTGGCGAAATAAAAAAAAAAAAAAAAAAAAAAAAAAAATGGACGATTTTGTTTTGTTTTCAACCTTATCGACATTGATTGCAAAAAGTAGGATCTGCCCACTAATCTTAAGGGGAAGGGAGGGAGTAAAGAAACAAAAGAAATCTGTAAAGGAGGGAGGGGAGGGAGAGAGAGGGGAGAGTTGGGGAGGGAGGGAGAGCGAGAGAGAGCGTGAGGGAGAGGGAATGAGGACAGAGAGAGTGAGAGAGAGAGAGAAGGAAAGAGGGGAAGGGAGACAGAGAGAAGGTGAAACAGCGTGAGAGAAAAAGTAAAAAAGAAAGAAAAATAAAGGCAGAGAGAGAGAGAGAGAGAGATGGAGAAAAGGATAGAGTG
This sequence comes from Acanthosepion esculentum, assembly GCA_964036315.1. Classification (NCBI taxonomy): domain Eukaryota; kingdom Metazoa; phylum Mollusca; class Cephalopoda; order Sepiida; family Sepiidae; genus Acanthosepion; species Acanthosepion esculentum. Next base: position 64,939,026 of record OZ038519.1, read on the forward strand.
ATCAAGTGAGCTAGAGAGTGAGAAAAAGAAGGAAACAAAGCTAGTTTGGGAGAGTGAAGAGAGAAAACAGTGAGACAAAGATTAAAAATAGTGAAAAATCTAAAATGAGTAGATAGGTTTCACCAGGTACAAGGCTACAAGAATAGAGCACCCATTGTATTATGAGAGATTGGTTTGCAATTAGCTTACTATCAATCTGTTGACAGATGCAGCGGGGCGAAGATCTACCCGAAGACAGAACCTTTCGCGAGCAAAAAATAAAAAAAGAGACGGAGAGAAAGAATTTGAAAGAAGTCAAAATATCTGCAGTAAATGAGAAAAAAAAAAATGAAGAAAAAGAGTTTCCAATAATAAAAATGGTAACAAATTTTTTCTGAAGAACTTTTCAAAAAGAATAATGCAGAAAAAAAAAGGCGAGAAGCTACGAAATTAGTTAAAAGAAAACCATAATAGATAAAAACACACACACACACACACACAAAAAAAACGTCGTCCAGAACGCTTCTATGAAAACCAATTATATTCAGGTGAAAGCAGACAGGACAAAGCGAAACAGTAAATGCAGACAATGTAGAGATAAGAGCCAACTACATAAAAGCCAGGAGAGGTCAGAACAAACTTGTGAATTCAGAGAGAGACTAGATCGTCTCTGATATAAATAAACGAATCAGGTTGGCTCAGAAGGAGCACAAAAGTAAACATGACTGGTTAGGAACGGAATTCTCTAAGAACTGTGCAAATGATTGGGATTTGATCATATAAACCAATTATCTAGGCAAAAACCAAAATTTATCACAAAGAACTTTTTTTTTAAAGAGAGCAATTTTAAAATTTCAAAAATTTACCCAATCCAGGTCAGGAGAGCGGATCCCGTTTTTGCAAACAAGCAATTTCTTTTTCATAACGAATATTGCTCCAACAAATTGCAGAGTGAACTTGAAAGAATGAGAAAAGCCGAGAAAATAGCAAGAACTTGTCAGTAAAACTAGAAAAAAAATGAAAATTCCAGGATGATGAGTTATTATTTACATGCGGACTATTGTCCTCACTTTTGTTTTTGTTATCATAACGTTTCGACCGTTGTGCACCGTGGCCTTCATCAGACGCTTATAAATCCGGGTAACCTTTAAGGAATTTCAAACGGGACCATTTATATTATTTACATTATTCGGATTATTGTCCTTATCTTTGTCGCCATATTTATTACAATTCGGCCGTTGTACGCTCCGGCCTTCTTCAGGTGGTTGGAATGTTGAACTGAACCCTTTATTTCGCTCACTGGGGTAGACTGTTCCACGGGCCATGTTTAATGGATGTCAGTTTTCAGTTATCTCCTGTTAATTTCCCTCTGAAAGTTCTTAACCGGGTAGTGAACTCACACACTTTGGGTTCTGTCACTGGATTTAAGTAACGCCTTTATCCACTGTGCCATGTGTCATTGAGGACATCTGTTTATGAATTTCTGGGTATTATAAACCTAATGCCTTCAGCAACTATGTTTTTACCAGTGCTCATATTGCAATTTTTGCTGTTATCATTTCATGTTTTTACCAGAGCTCATATTGACATTTTTGCAATTTAGATATGGCGACAAAGATGAGGACAATAGTCTGAATAATGTAAATAGTGTACATAATACCTCATCTCAGAAATATAGACATCTTTCTTTCACTCTCTCGCATTTGTTATCCCACTCTATTTCTCTCTTTGTGACTCTTTCTCTCATTCATCGTCTATTTCTTTCTTTCTTTCTTTCTTTCTCTAACTCTTTTTTCGCTCTTTCATTATAAATGTCTATCTTTCTTTCATTCCTATTTCCGGCCGAAACGTTGTAATAAATATGGCGACAAAAATGAGGACAATAGTCCGAATAATGTAAATAATGTACATAATACCTCGTGTCAGAAATATAGACAGGAACCATTTATTTAATCTACGGGGTTTGATTGTTCCCGTTCCGCTGACCATGTCATGGGCTATATCGTCGTTCATATTTAACCCTGCTCAGATACTGCTCGCCCTGTTCCTACTGAGTCCTGCGCGATCCAGAGATTGAACCCACAACTACTCTGCCACCAAATTCACGAACGAACGCTTCAATCTGTGGGACAATCCTGAGTACTGAAAATGACCAGAGTAACTATCATTATTTTAACGAAACACGAAAAACCTCATGAAGGCCCTGAAAGAATTGCAATTATGTAGACGAAACGAAACCGATTGAACGACAGCATTGCTAGAATCAATTGAAATCGCGAGCAGTCTCCCAGAATACGGAGATGACGTACTGTCACTTAATTTACAGTGAAAGGAACCAGATACTACGAATGGGAAAAGAATAATAATGGTAGTTATAAAAATTAAAAGTGTATTTAGAAAATGAATTAAAAACAAAACAAAACGATAGAGAAGGAGAAGTTAAAGGAAAGAGTTGATCAAAAAGAAAAAAAATGAAAATTTGGGGAGAATGAGTGCCATAAAAAAAACGATTTCATTTTTATAACAACAGTAATACCGACTAATGGCAAATCTATTTGCAAAACTACGAAACGAAGAGATGTTGAGATGAAAGAAAGTTTCCTTTTTAAAGCATCCCAATAATCAACGAAACTTGAGATCCGAATGCAATTTACTGAATCGAAGATCCAAATTTAATACAGAATTGTTAGAGCAGAGAGGAGAAACGGAGAGAAAGAGGCGGGGGAAATGAGAAGACCTGAGATTATTATTAAGAATAAAGAGAAGCAAAGTTTAAAAAAATGAAAAAAAGAAAATGGCGCCTTTGGTCGTCTGCTTTTTTTCTTTTGTTGGTTTCTCGTGAGGTGTTTAATTTTTTTGTTTTCATTTTTTAATTATTTTTATTTAACCGAGGTGGACTGTTTGTTTAAAAACAGAGGGACAAATGATTTTTTTTCTGTTTTATTGAAAGTTTGCCTAATTATTTTAGTGTTTTATATTTTTTTCCTTTGATTTTCCGACGGATTTTTCCCCCACTTCATATTATTTTTGCATCTTTTCTTTTGCTTCTTGTCTTGATTTTCTTCCCATCTTTTTATTTTCTGTGTTCGTTTGTCTGATATTTTTTGATAATTCTTTTTCTTTCCAAAATTAAGCGACATTCATTGATATCGTCCTAAAACACTTTTTTTCTCAGCTTTCTCGTCTCTCTTTGTAGAGAGCGACAATTAGAGATATAATTCAATTCTCAGTGAGCGCCCCACTATTGTTGCCTTGTACCAAAGTTAGCGAATATCTAGATTTTATTCTCGACCTCATTAGTTTCATTGTACTTTATTTCTTTATTGAGTGCATTTCAAGTAACTTCGGTCCTTACAGGGCAATCCCTGCCATGACCTTATACCAGACTTAGTATCTATATCGTTTATATATCACCCTTGAACAGATATTCGAGAAAGGAAATTGGCAAGCTAGACTTGCAGACCATTTCAAGCGAGCTCAGTCCTCACTGAGTACCCAAAATATTAGCCCTTGTGCCAGACGAAACTAAGTAAATATTTTATCTTCATCTGTTTTATTTTTTGTGAGGAATTTTTTGACAATAAAACAGACGTAAAAGTACCTTCAAAGAATTCATTGATTCTAGAACTTCAGAATTCTATTTTCTTCTTCTATATGCTACGTTCTTTTAGGACGTAGATTATCACTGCTCTCCACGACTTCCTCTACTTTGTGGCTCTTAGAAAGATTTGTCATTTTGCTATCTCTCCTAACCAATTACACAAGCTCGTTATGCAGGTGATTTTTCTGTCTCTTGCTTTTAATATGTCTCGTGAGTATCAAATTCTTCAGGCCTTCTTTCCGCATTATTTGGCCTTGAAATTTGTCTCTTTCTGATGCACACTTAGAATCCGAAAGAGACAAATTTCTAGTGGATATAATGAGGAAAAAAAGCAATAGCAGGCTACTATGAATTGGAGATGTTTTCCTTTGAAGAGACGAGGACAATTGTTCACATGTAAATCATCACCACAACAGGCTCTTCCTTCATAATTCAAACACAGAAACATTGAAAACTTTCAATCAAAATTCATTACATGATTGTGCCAGGCTACACACTTATTAAGTCGTCATTGTAAAATTAGATTCGTGTGGGACAAAGTGAAGTCGTCATATGCAACCTGAATGTAGTTTAGTACTAAGAGAGACTATTTTCACTTGGAAGACTGACGCAACACAGTCTTCCTACTCTTTTTCAGCCTTTGTATGGGAATAATCCAAGCTCAAGAAAAAAAAAATCATAGTAAAATTTCTTACAGTTATAAATGTTTCGCAACTTTCAAGAAACTTGTTCTCATGAAGATGACCTTTTCAAAAAAAGGATTGGTCGGCTTCCGTAGTCTTATCTATAATCACAGCTTGACTATTTCGATTGGGAACGGCAAGTCGATGGCATAGTTTGCAACTTATATTTGTACAGGAGAATAAAAATGAAGTGTGTGTGTGTGTGTGTGTGTGTGTGTGTGTGTGTGTGTGTGAGTGAGTGAGTGAGTGAGTGAGTGAGTGAGAGAGAGAGAGAGAGATAGAGAGATTATTAATTAAATATGAAAAGGAAACCATTTCCAATTGATTGTCGATTTGTAATTGAAAGCACATGATTCAATATCATATTCAGCAAATTGTCATTATTTTCATCTTAGACGAGCATAAATTTCGCGAGCTATTCACCATCGGCACACAAAAATATGAATCATAATATCTACTCTATGTGCAGTGGACACTGCTACAAGCCACATTTGATAAGGGAGGATAAAAACAGTATAAAATTCTCTATTTACTTTTTATATATATATATATATATATATATATATATATTTTATACAGAAACTCAATTGAGAATGTTTTTTGTTTCAGTAAACATTTCCTTTCACCTATTAAGGCTTTTTATTTAATGATTTGTCAGTTTAACGACATATCAACTCCACATGGGTCATTTAATGCCGAAGTTTAATTTTCTTGCTTTGAAGTAATAAGAATACGATACATTTTATTCTGCTTTCACAATTGAATCCATGGTAGATGATACTCAGCTTTTGCGTATATACATGTTTAGGTGGACATGATTACCAGAGGCAGTGATATGTGTGTGTTTGAAGTTGTAGTTTTGTTGAAGTCATATTGCGGAACACAGTTTGATATCTTTAATTGTCGGATATTATATGGATTAATGTAATGCAAGACTTCTTTCATGTTGGTTGTTTGGTAATATTTTAAATCGATTCGGGTGAAGTCACTACAATTTGTTAGTATGTGCGTACTTTTGATAATTCTTTTATGTATTTCTGGTATCTTTACTATAAAAATGTATTTTAGTTTATACGTTCTTTTTTATAGACAAATATTTAAGTAAATGCTCTGTTTATAATAAACAGTATTAACGACATTTACCAGCCTGAATATCCGAGACATTTTCATAGAAAATATGTGTCCTCCAACAGGAGTCGAACCTGTATCCTACATGGAACCGTCATAATACCTGACGTGCTATACTATTTAGCTACAGAGGAAGGTTAGCAAGGACGTATATTATAATATATATATATATATATATATTATAATATACAGCCTTGCTAACCAGACGCTTCCTCCGTAGCTAAATAGTATAGCACGTCAGGCATTATGACGGTTCCATATAGGATACAGGTTCGATTCCTGTCGGAGGACACACACATTATATATATATATTTTTGTCATCCACAGACAGACTGTTTCGCTGCTTCACAGCTCATCAGTGTGGCTAGACGTCCGGTTGCCTCTAGCTAGGATCGAAACCCGACTGAATTGGCGTCAGTCGGAACTTCTACCACATATATATATATATATGTATATATATATATATATATATATATTAAAGAAAAACAGACCATTTTAAGGTTCCCTGTAATTATTTATTTCACCATAGCCCTTTTAAAGGACGCTGGATCATCAGACTACACTTCGAAAAGGTGAAACGAAAAATGAAATGAACATTTATACTTTTGACGGGTAGTATTAAGCTTATGTAATTTAACAGAGAGGGTAGTGAGGAGTGATGTGAGAGACATGACCGATTTTAGAGAGGGTTTATTTTAATATTTCTATGTATCATACTTAGTATTAGGGGAGGAGGGACCAGACATTGACCTATTTAATCGGTTAACTTAACGGAAGTGATATATTGAAAGGGAAGGGGAAGAAGATATATATATATATATATATATATATATATATATATATATATATAGAGAGAGAGAGAGATGAGAAAGAAATAAACAAATGATCCTTTCACTTTTCTGGTTCTTCACCTTTTGGCCAGAAATGGAAAATTCCTATCCCTGCCTTTCGTCACGTTGTAATGTCATTACAATATAGAATGATGAACCCGTAAATTGGTATATTTAAATAAGTAAATAAATAAAATTTCAAACACATATATCAAAATAAAAATAACCTTCATTTCGTGAGATGATATGGAAAATTCGCCTTCGCTGAAGAAAGAGAATGAAAACGACAAGAATAACCCCCCCACCACGTTGAACCGCTCTCCCTTCCTCTTCCAATTTATCCAATCAGAACTTTAATTCGAGTTATTTTTTTTAAACAAAAAATAAATTTATTTTTCAATAAACCCATCAAAGACCGATTTTAAACGAATCTCACTGATTGAATTTCTTTAAAAATGTAAAAAAAAAAACTTTTCCCAACATCGAGGTGAAGGTTTGACACTAGAAAACAGACAAAATATTCGATGAGGTCAATTCTTTAACGATATCATTTTTCTTTGCAGAATTGAAAATTCCAAACCATTTTTAAAAAATTATAAATGTTGAAACTAAATTTAGAAAAGTAAAAAACAAAGTTTAGCTTCCACGTTATAAACGTGATTGCAGTCGACACGATTGGGACAATCTTCGCGAAAATATTTTTGTCATAAGATCTTCTTTTATGTAATGGGATCCTTCAAAATCTGGGCGATGCAGGCTCCCTACAAACCCTATTCTTTGGAGCTCTAAGCCATGTTTGTCCTCGGACTAGCCTGTCTCTTTTCTGCCACAAACTTCTTAAGTAGTTTTTTTCTTTACGTTTCCTACCTTAAAATATGTTACGAGAGTGTTGAATTCTCTAAGCCTTCGTTCCTCATTTTATTTCCCAAGAGTTGCAAATGTCTCTTTTCGATTCTAGGTGTGGATGTGTGGGTGGTGTAATGGATAGCAGCTCGGAATGGGAAATCAGAGAGCCGGGTTCGATTTCCAGTTGAGTTCGTTATATTCACTTACGCGCAAATACCCTTTGGAAAGTTATGAATCCATCCCCTCCCCAGATATGGGTTAAATAATAAGACTTGTATCTGGAAAATTCATTGTTGTATCCCATGCAATATTCAGTCTCGTAAAAGGAACTAATTCTTCTTACAATCCCCAAAAATATTTTCGGCTTTAAATCAGCGACATAGCATTGATAAACCGTACACACAATTCCACCATTAAAAAAACAAACAAAAACAAACAAAACAAAAAAAACAAAACAAAAGAAACGAATGAACAATTAATCATTCAGTTTTGATTCTATACTCCAGAACAATCGGGACAAGTACTTCTGCAAATCATAGAATTTTTTCAAAGAATTCAGATAAAGAAAGGTTTAAAAATTATTTCAATATCTTAAATTTACGACTTGTGTGCAGATATACAGGAATGCACATATAAGGCCTGCTTGGTGGTTATGTAAGTTGTGTATTTATGTAACTACTTTCCGGTCGGTATTATTCGGGGTCAGGTTTTTAAAAGAGAAGAAGGGTGGAATTAAAAAAAAAAAAAAAAAGAAAAGGAGAGAGAGAGAGAGAGAATCGTAAATAAAAAAAAAAAGGAATAACAGAAAATCGGACAATGAAAGATAGAACAAAAGAAAGAAAAAAACAAAGAAAGAGACAAATAAACACAGGAGAGAGAGAGAGAGAGAGAGAGAGAGAGAGAGAGAGAGAGAGAGAGAGAGAGAGAGAGAGAGAGAGAGAGAGAGAGAGGGAGAGAGAGAGAGAGGGGGGCAGGCAATAGAAAGAAAGAAAATAAACCAGGCAAAATATTTCAACAGGGAAGATCCCGTGTTTCGCCACATAACACGGACGCTATGCAAAGCATGGCGGGAATGTGTGAGCTATTCTTTCTAACATGGCCGCCTTTTATCTCTAGGTTTCTCTTTCAGTCTCTGTACACGCCTTTCTATTTTAGTGTCCACAATAATAGTGGTAATAGGTATTTGTCAACATTTACTGCCACCCCCCGACCGTGTTCCTAAAGTGTACAAAGTTAAATCTCGCGGACAATTGATTAACAAAAACAAAAACAAACAAATTCCGAAAAATACATACACACCTAATTACACAATAGAGAATGGCGTTTTGTCAAAAGGTTACTGTTGATAGTTAAGCAGTGTCGAAACTTATCAGCAGTTGGATGAGTAACCATTTAAGAGCACCAGATTTTACAAACGTGTTTTTTCCCCAGAAAAAAAAAGATCATTTTACACTTGAAATGGCTAGATGTAAGTTCTTTTCTAATAGTTTTGTTTCTCGCACTTCTCGTCCTGTGGAACACTCTCCCGACTTCTCGCTTTCCAGAAAACTTTGATCTTCAAAAATTTAAATGCAATGTCAATCGATATCTACTGTCTTCTTGATTCCTCTTTTATTGTTCTCAATCTTTAATAATGTTTTTCTTATTCTTTCATACTCAGTAACCCCCTTGTATCTTAGTGACTTTATTACCTTGCTTAGGGTGAAATGACTAAAACAAAAAGAAAAAAATGCCAGTTTACGCCGGGTCATCCTTAACACATATTCTGAAACAAGATTACCCAGGCTACGCGGATAAGTATATTGCGTTGATTTTGGATTTTTATTTAACTATTACTTTAAAAGTTAAGTATGTTTGGTGCGTACTTAAAGCATACTAGTAGTAAAATATGTAATATTATAATGGTACACAAATTAGTTACTATATATATGTATACAAAATTCAGATAGAGTATATCTGTAAAAAGACAATAAGAATATAGACAAAAGGAAAACTCACTACTATATATATATATATATGAATATATATATATATATATATATTGATAATATTAGTGGTCAATATATATATATATATATATTTATATAAATAAATTCCCAAGTGGATAGAATCCAGATAGAACTCAATGGCTAGGACAGAGTAAGAATATAATATAAAAGGCTGAAACACTAATATTCCATGAATTTGGAGGTCTGAAGTAATGGATCGTGATTACGATACCAATGTAATAAATTATAACCATGGAATATTAGTGTTTGAGCATTTATATATATATATATATATATATATATATATATATATATATATATATATGTGTGTGTGTGTGTGTGTGTGTGTGTGTGTGTATTAAGAAGGATTCACCGTGCAAACTCGTGGGCTGACCCAGCATTGTCCCAATATTTAGTTTTTATTCCGAATCTTACATCGATGAAAAAAAAAAAACAACCCACAATCCCATCTACATACCTCATGTTTTTAAGATTATGTCAGCTGATAATAAATCCTGGTAGAACTCCTAGTTCACTGAGGATCGTCTTGTCATATAGGTTGAATAAAACAATTGAGTTGGTACATCTTTCTTTTACTCTTTTCTTTCCTAATTTTGTTTGTTTTTACTATTTCATGATAGTCTTGAACTATCCTGAACAAGTTCACTACCTGTTGTTTCACTAATGGCATTATGATCAATTTCCAACTCTAAATTCTTTGTCTATTTAAAACAATACATTCAGTTTAAATACGGAAAAGATCACTAAAGTCTTCTCATTCTTTGTCACTCCCGATAACCTCTTGCGTCTTAGTGGCATTATCGCCATCTTCTGTCTGTCCTGAACCCTGTGCTTTTATTGTCCTCGGCGACGAGAATGGACGTGGCGTGCGTGGTTCAAATTTTGATCAAGTTTCATTCACTTTATACTAATGACATTGGAAAAAGCGAGAATCCATCTCTCTCCAGCTATGGGTTAAATAGCAAGACAGACTAAGATCTCTAACCGTGGTTGAAAGGGCTGTCTATGATTAGGAAACTGGATTCAATCTCGTAAAATCATAGTGCAGACTGGGCTCTTTAGCACTAATAAGGCAAACAGTGCACTAGAACAACAACTCTGGTTTCTAAACCAGCTAGACACACCCAGTACGGCTACAGCAGCAGCAGTACATTTTTAAAACATTTGATCCCAAGCAAGGCGGGAATGTCACGAGTACGCAGGGGGTAAATTTGGTGCCTCGACGACGCTCTTCTGGGTTACGGCTTTCGTGATGATGATTTAATGTTTGCTGACAAAACTCGGACAAAATATGCAAAACTAGGATAACAGCAAAAAACTAAAAAAGTTTTTATGATAATTTACAAGAGAAAACAAAAGCTGCCAAGATTATATAAAGGAAGGTTTCTAAGTCCATCACACACACACATGCAATGTGATTGGCCCTGATCTGTCATCTCGTCTGCAGTCGCTCTCTCACAGACGCAATGTTGCATCACTCTGCCTTTTCTACAAGTACTTCCACGGTAATTGCTCTGAGGAGTTGCTTTCACTTGTCCCTAAGCCTCGTGAATTCAAGCGTCCTACGAGGCTGGCATCCCGTTCCCACCCCTTCACCGTTGAAACTGTTAGGTGTAGACGTCTTTTCTACTCCAATAGCTTCATGTCACGCACATCTCGCCTATGGAACTCCCTTCCCTATTACTGTTTCCCTGACAAATACAATCTCCAACGGTTTAAGTGTAGCGTCAATCGTCATCTCCAGTTGCCTTGATCTATCCACTTCCTGACATCTTCCATTCCTATCTGCTCTCGCCCTATATCTCCCGTAACCTCCCCACCTCGATCGGCCCTCCGTCCTTCTCTTTCTCCACATCCCTTCCTTTACGACTCCTATCTGCTCTTCCTCCAACCCTTCTGTAACCCCTTGCGTGATAGTGGCCACCGGCCTTGCTCGGGGTGATACGCTTAAAAAAAAAAAAAAAAAAAAAAAATATATATATAGGAAGAAATATAGTTTTAAGGTGTGCTATATTTATGGGGTTTTTAAACAACAAATTTTCCATGATTTCCTCGAACGCTCATATCTGCTCGAAGCGTAACTTAAACAAATGACATCATGTATTATGAAATGCACTAAGTACGAAAATTATTTTAATATATTTTCTGTTCTTACGTTATTGTTATAGATACAAATATTTATAATAAACAGTATTAACTACATTTACCAGCATATATATATATATATATATATATATATATATATATATATATATATATAATTACTTCAAACGTTATTATAATGGACACTCGTATTTGAAATAGTACGCCTTATTTTTTTTACGCTTATCGAGAAATCTTAGCAAAGAAAATGCGTCCTACGGCATGGATCGAGCCAGTGTGTCTCTTTTTAGGACAAACTACAGTTTTGTTCGGCATGCTTTACCACTCCGTGTAGACATGGCATGTTCCCATTATACAAGACATGACCCCTTTTATACAGAGCATGCCACGTATATAGAAAGCATGTCCCCTTTATACAGGACAGCATACCCCCTTTATACAAGGCATTTCCACTTTTTACAGGGTATGTCCTCTTTATACAGGGCATGTTCCTTTTATACAAGACATGTTTCTTGTATTCTTATTGATTTTCTTTTGTGTCTTCTCTGGACAGATGTTACCAGGCCGCTTTAAATATTTTGTCTCAACTGTTTGAATTGAAATTAGAACAAGGTATCCTATATTTCGATTTGGCAAATCTGTCAGATCTAAAGAAATCTTAACGTCATAAGACTACGGGGAAAAAAGGTGGCCTCTATCTCCTTTCAACTATGGTAAATATCTGTTAGAGCCTGTCTTGTGGTTGAAATACTTTCCAGTTTGCCACTGGTGCCAGAAGTAAGACATGATTCGCCTCTCAAATGAGAGTTTGTCTTACTGAGATAGTTGCGTGTTTGTTCGCGCTTAGGATTTTGAATGCCGATTTTCAAAGCTAAAAAGAGAAGATTGTGTAGCGCCTGTTTTTGTATCCTGGCGTTTATTTAACGCTTTGAGCCAAGTTTAATATCGAAATTTGTAGTAAGACAGTTGTGGTTGAATCCAGATAAAAGATAGGAATTTGAATACGAATTCAAATAATATTGTTAGATACAAAAATGGCTGAATAATCAGTAATATCAGTTCTCTTATGTAGCAGAGAATGCTGAACAATCTCTTCACAGATGAAGAAGAGACTTGAAGTAATACAAATGTAGTTCTACAGAAGGATGCTGAGAATATCATGGATTGGGCATGTGAGCAATAAAACAGTTTTAGAGAAAATAGAAACAAAAAGACACTTATACTTAACCTCAAGAAGAGATAGTTGAAATTTATAGGGCATATAATAAGGAAAGAAGGCTTGGAAAATTTGATACTCACAGAAGAGATTGAAGACAAGAGGGACAGAGTAAAACAATGCATAATTTATCTGGCGAGCTTGAATAAATGAATGGCAGAAGAAAGTTTAGGAAAGGTAACAAAAAGACAAGATTTATTAAGAGCTACAAAGAACAGGAAATTATGGAGAGCCATGATCGCCAACGTCCTGAAGGAACATAGAAGAAGTGTCCTTATTTTGAATATTGGTGTAATACAATCATGTTACTACATTTTTTACATTGTCATATACGAAGCTTAGCTTGGGAAGGATTGGAAACACTTTTTTTTATGACCGACTTAGAGTAATCGATGTCGACAAAAAATAAAAAAAAAATAAAAAAAGCGGCAACTTGTGAAAAAAGGGTTCATTTCATTTTTTATAGAAAGCAAGAGAACAATAAAATACTAATTGGAAACTGAATTTATTTTTTAATTAAGACAAATTATTTCTTTCGTTTACTTCATTTAGACTTTAATTCTACAAACTTTTCGGCTTATTGCGTTCACTTCTGTTTCAACTTCCATCCCTACCCAAAATATCATTTACAACCTTTCCTCCCTCTCTTGCTCGGCGGCGGGGAGGAGCAGTACTGGAGGTGTGAATTTTGGCGGACGATGGCAGATGAAGGTGGAGAAGAAGAGACCAGAGCGGCCCGCCAAAATGAAGAAAATTACCCGTCAAAGAGTGAGGTGCCGTTTACCAATTGTCAACCTTCTGGGTAAGACGATAAACTACATCCGCGTCCTGGGTAAGACGATAAACTACATCCACGTCCTGGGTAAGACGTTAAACTACATCCGCATCCTGGGTAAGACGATAAACTACGTCCAACAGCAAGGCCTCTGATCAGGAGGTTTTGAGGAGCGTGGAACCACCTCTTAATTGGTGGTGTTCCCAGGTCCACCCTGAACCAGGGTGGTAGCACCTGTTAGGGTCCCAACTATGGGCAAATAGTTACCCCCCCCCAAAAAAAAAACTGGGGTCAGAACACTATGAAAGTGAAAAAACCAGCAATAACTTTTTTGAGGAAAAATTATTAGCAGTAATACTTTATTACCCGCAATACATTTTTGAAGAAAAATATATTACCAGCAATATATTTTTGTAAATAATTATCACCAGCAATACATTTAAAAAAAAAATATTACTAGTAATACATTTTTTGAAAAAATATTACCAGCAATAAAAATCTTGTCGGCATTAAATAACCCATTGATATATTGATATGCCGGAAAAGAAACCAAACGAAACCAATTGTCAAATGACAATGTGCGAAGACAAAGATGCAACTGATTTCGTCTTTCTGCCGTGTACATTCAGGATGTGGCTGATCATGGCTCTCCACAACTTTCTGTCCGCTGTTAGTAAAGTTTGGCCTTCCTTTATCTCTCCCAATCTCTGTCTTGACATCCATAGAGTATTTAGAAAAGTTTCGTAAGAAACACGGAAAAATAATTCTTTTAATTCTTCTTGTAATTCTCCGTTTTATTGTTGTCCAAAGACCCGTTGGGTTTACGGCAACATCTAAAACTGCTTTTTTTTTGTCAGATCATCGAAGTTAAGCAACTTAGAGCTGGGCCAGTACCTAGAGGGGTAACCGCTTGGAAATACCTGAAGCTGTGCAATGTGCAGTGGGCGTAATGGATGACAGCTCGGAATGAGAAATCAGAGAACCGAGTTCGAATTCAAGTCGGGTTCATTATATTCACTTAGCGCCAAAATGCCTTGGGACGATCATGAAATATGATCACCCAAAATGTCACATAAGCCCCCATGATATGGCGAAACCCTACGTTCCACCCGGCCCCCACCCCACGCCCAAAAAGAGAAGAAAAATAGTAAAAATTAAATAACAATTTTGTGTGTAAATTGCCATCATAGTAAATATTCTGTCATTGATGTTTGATAAATGAGTATCAATGAGTGGCAGGTTAGAAGACGTAGAAATTATATATATATATATATATATATATATATATATATATATATATATATGTATGTATGTATTGTGTATATTTCGGCAGCAATTTTTCATTAATGCATGTCTCATTAAATAATATAGACAAGTTTTGTCTATTTGTTTTAAGTAAGTACCTTTCGTATTGTCTGATAAGCTTAATCACATTATCGTTGAAAGACGAAAGGAAAACACCATATTGACACATTTTTGAATCCTATATATATATATATATATATATATATATATATATATATATATATATATAATGCAAGACTCTTTGGTAAAGCGAATCGAGTTCTCTGTCACTGTGTGTTCATCTAAATATAAATACGCTTAAATTCGCCTTCATCCCTGCCGTACGCCAACGGCTTAGGCGTAGAATATTCGACTGACGCCAATTCAGCCGGGTTTCAATCCTAACTAGAGTCAACTGTGTATTTAGTCACACTGATGAGCTGTGATACAGAGAAACAGTGTGGATGGCTATGTATGTATATTATTTTATATGCACGGTACTTGGTGGAAAGCGCTCAATATCAGTGATAGAGATAACAATAGGTTTCTGATCATTAGACAAACTCAGAGTTTGAAGATCACAAAAAGCGTGAAACCCAAGGTCACAAACTGATATCCTGTTATGGGTCCTTACCTATAACTACAGAATGAATTCTTGCTAACTATGTATACTACGCCTCTCAAGAGAGAGGGAGAGAGGGTTGAATCGAGTCGAGCCGATAGTAGTTCACTCCAAACCAGACTGACAGTCATACTAACACCTTCCACATGTTGTATTATTATTCCGTGTAATATATCTTCGTTATTTCTACTCTTGTGTTCGTGTTGTTCTTCCTTGGTCCTAAACTGGACCATAACATATCCATACAAATTATATATCTCCAAATAAAGAGAAAGAACAAACAGATTTAGAATCCACAGTTCTCATAGAAATTTCCGTGTCGCAATGAAAGATATTTTTAATAAAAATATTAATATATATATATATGTATATATATATATATATATATATATATATTAATACATGTCTCATTAAATAATATAGATAAGCGTTGTCTATATATTTTATGCAAGTTTTTTTCATATAGTCTGATAATCTTAATAACATTATCATTAAATAATGAAAGAAAATCACAATATTGATACATACTTTTTTTTATTTAATCCAATCTGAGCTTTCGGCTTACATAAGCCATTATCAAAGATGACAATTACACAATATATTTATGCAATACACGAACAAGAAATTGATGATAGTATTATTTGTTTACATGGATGATTTCCAAGCAACGATAAACACGTGCATATAAGACGCTGAAAGCGAAAATCGCACGACAGCTCACGACGTCACACATGACCACGCGAGAGTGAATCCGATGAGTATTGATGATGGAAAGCCGTTGGTATGAACCAATGACTTCTGTTACTAATTATAGGCATTTAAGGATATTTTTGGAGATTTCATATATATGAAAAAACTTGCATAAAATATATAGACAACGCTTATCTATATTATTTAATGAGACATGTATTAATGAAAAAATGCTGCCTAAATACACACAATATATATATATATATATATATATATATATATATATATATATATATATATACGAGGGTCATTCAATAAATTAGGTGAATTTTTCGGTATAAGGACTTCTACTACAGATAGAAGCTTACTCTTTTTTATTTTTTTTTAGTTTTACTTCTTTTTCACATGCATTTAATTTCTTTTGCAGATTAAAAAAAAAACTTTGAGAGTTTTGGCGATTAATAAAGAGGCCGACCAAGAAGCATGCTCCAGGATTGAACAGCGGTCATTTATCAAGTTTTTGGTTGCTGAAGGGTGCAAACCAGCTGAAATTCATAGGAGAATGTCAACTGTGTATGGTGCCACATGTTTCAGCCAAAAAATGTCTACAAGTGGGCTAAATTATTTAAAGAAGGACGGAGCAGTGTTGAGGATGAAGACAGGCCTAGGAGGCCTACAGAGGTGAGGTCTCCTGAGGTGACCGAATCAGTCAATGATCTAATTCCGTCTGACAAGGGTGACAGTGGATGACATTGCAAGGACTTTGAGCTTATCTGTTGGGACAAAAGCAGGGGTCATCAGTGAGAAGGAGTCATCTTGCATCATGACAACGCAAGGCCTCACACAGCAGCCCAAACGGTGCAGACCATCAACGAGCTGGGCTGGGAACTGCTCCCTCATCCCCCTTACAGCCCAGGCATTGCCTCTTCAGACATTCAACTGTTTGGTCCCTTGAAAGCGTTCACGAGAGACACGAAGTTTAAAAGTGACAATGAAGTCAAAAGTGTTGTGACTGGCTGAGATATCAGTCCAAATATTTTTACGCTGAGGGAATACGGAAGCTTGTGCACAGATGGGAAAAGTGTGTGACAGTGCTGGGAGACTACGTTGAAAAAGAAAGTAAGCTTCTATCTGTATTAGAAGTCCTTATACCGAAAAGTTCACCTTATTTATTGACTGACCCTCGTATATATATCTGGAGTCGGAATGCTGATGGTAACATCTATCAGTTCATATTAATTCATATATATATATATATATATATATATATATATATATATGTGTGTGTGTGTGTGTGTGTGTGAAGAGTGGACGGAGAGGTCGGTCTACGAAACTCAGGAGTCGGGATGCTGAAGGTAACATCAATCAGCTAACTGACAAATTTTACTCACATTAATTCCATTAATCCTGTCTTTGATAATACGCACTTTATTATAAAAAAAACCTCCTTGCCTTAAATGTCTTTACTCTCAGTATCCCATTGACTTCATAATATCTGTGACATCGCTATATATATATATATATATATATATATATATATTAGTTGACTCTCCCGTCGTATTCGATGTATGAGTGTCAAGCCGCTCAGTTCCCAGTAACCGACATTCA
>OZ038519.1:64961399-64966399 GCA_964036315.1 Acanthosepion esculentum
CATCGGAACAATTCCCTGGGAAGTATTTATGAGAAAGGCGGTACAAGGAAGCATTATACATAAGAAGAGAGAGAGAGAGGGGGGGCATTGTGTGTGTATTTGGTTTGCATTTATATAACTTTGGTTAAAAACCAAAGAACGTTCTGTGTTAAGGATTTTTTAAATTTATTAATTTCTTCATTTTTTATCATTTTGCCGGTTTTCGATGAAAGTTTAAATTTCCAATGTCTGAGTAGTTTCGGCTTTTATGACAGATTTTCAGAGTTTTTTTTTGTGCCATGTCTGTTTCAGCGTTTTTCAAATATCGTGTCTTCATCCGTCATGTATCTTTTTTTTTCTTTTTTTTAAAGCACCGCGTCTTCACGTGTCATTTCCAGGTGCCGTGTCGTTTTTCTTTTGTATTTATGAAGCATTCAGTTTGTTCCGAATTTTGATAACATTTTTACTGATGTTGAGTTGTTTGTTTTTGTGATTAATTCTAACAAAATATTTGTAGTGTCTTTTTTTCATTTTTTTTAAATAGTTTTTTTTGTGTCTTTGGTAAAGATTTATCGGATTCTTTTTGTACTTTTGCTTGGTGAAGTTAGAATGATTAGAATGAACTTTTATAAGATAAACAACAAGGTAATCGTTATGGTAATGTGGTGGTTGTATAACCAATGCATTTGTCGTATGAATTTTTACTAGAGTGATATACTCTTAGTGGGTAAGCGAATTCATAGAACGTACTAATTTGTTGATGCTTCGTTTGTTATTGTATGGTTGGTGGTGATCATGTGGGAGGTTGTTAGTACTTTGTAGTAACTGAGTAGTTAGTTTTTTTTTTTCGTTTTCGTTATATGAATAGATATGTAAAACTTAACTAACGACATATGTTGCTCTTTAACTAATGTGTGAATATATGTTTAAAATGGGTTCTATTTATAGAGGAAGACTTGTCAATATTAGAGATAGAGCGTTTGTACATATAGGCAAAAGGTATATACAGATCGTCTGAAGATAGCTTAAAGCGTGAAACTGACTGTCACCATGCAGTGTTGATTTCTATGTCCGCATTATCTATTGAATTTAAAGCGATTTTTGTGACGAATAACATTTATCGTTAGGTGCAAAATTATTATTTATTAAATACTATGAGCTGACATTTCAGCTAGCTCCTGTGGGGGTGCTCTTGTTTGTGGCTTCATCATAACAGGTAGGGAGGAGTAGATGCGATAGGCAACAATAAACTACAGAAAATTGATCGCTGCATTTAAATATTGCATTAATATTTAAGCTTACTTTTAAAAGTGCAATGATAATTCTTAAATTTGATGTACGTAGATCCTTACTTTCCGTACAAACAATTATTTTTATTTCATGGCTGACTTTTGCAATTAATTTCGATTATTCCCAGATTTATTTCCAAGTTATAAAAATTATCGTCCAAAAAAAATTCGTCGTGAAACATCACATAAAAAAACGTCAAAAACAGTTGTAGCAATGAAAACTTGAGCTATTGAAAGTTGTGTCCCTTTAATTGGTAAAGTGTGACACATGGATATTCGCATTTATTATATAGAAGAAGATGAGCCATTGAAAGTTAGCGAGTTGTGTCCCTTTAATTGATAAAGTGTGACACATGGATATTCGCATTTATATAGAAGATGAGCCATTGAAAGTTAGCGAGTTGTGTCCTTTTAATTTAAAAAGTGTGACAGTGATACACTGACATTCGCATTATTTAATATTATTTTGAAACAAGCCATTTTCTGCAAATCTGGTTTTGCTGATTTCGATCTAATGTTGGGTTGAAGAAGCAAAGTGTGCAGAGGAAAAAAAAGAAAGCAAAACAAAGAAAAATAAAACAAAGGAAAAGGAACCAAAAAAAAAAAAACGAAAGAAAAAAAAGAAAGTCTATAAATCTTTCTAACAAGATTCTAACTCGACCAAAAATAAATTGAAAAGAATTTTAAGGGGTTTGATTTCATTTTTGGGGTACAAGAGAAATAACTTTGTCTGCAAAAACTCGCAGCCGCAGACGTCGGCCATTGAAGCGGAAGTGTGTAGCCTTTTTTGTCGACATGAATTGTCGCATCACGTGACAAGTAATGGCGCGAAACAAATATCTGGTTCGTATCTTGTGCGTCGAAGTGCGGTAAGCGTAGGCGACGGTAGCTTGGTCCATCGAAAGGAGAGAGAGGGAGAGAGAGAGAGAGAGTCAGAGAAAGCGCGAAGGAAAGAAGAGAAGGTGGAGGAGAAAGTGTTTGAGAGTGAAAGAGAAAAGAAAGGAGTGGGAAAGAGAGGGCGAAGACAAAGAAAGAGAGAAAAATGGAAAAGAAAGATAAGATAAAGAAAAGGTAACGAAAGGAGACGCAGGGAAATAAATGACCGAAAGAAAAATAGTGACGACATAAGATTATACAATCTCTTCTATTATATTAGGTAAGGAGATGGTCGCCGCCAAATAATTCAAAATTCTTCTTTAATTACTACGTTGGAGAGGGCACCCAGATGAACTCCGGTCAAAGGTCAAACCAACCATGGGTGTGTTCAATCTGTCATATTTCTGTATATAGGTGTATGAGTGAGTGAGTGAGTGAGTGAGTGAGTGAATGAGTGAGTGAGAGAGGGAGAGAGAAGGTGGTGTCGAAAAATTTTCGGCCCAACCCTTTTCTCCAAATATGACCAACTGATCGCACATCCAATATCTTTTTGCAAAGGTCACTTGGACGGTGGAGTAATTTTCAGCACTTCTCAAATGTGGTTTTAATCAAAAGTTCAAAAAACTTAAAAGAAAAGATTTTCATTGATTGATTCATTTTTTATGGTTTATCAACCCTTTGCAGGTTATTTAAAGCCAGAAAATATTTTTTAGATTCTAAGAATTTTTGAAGAGATAATAATCGTTTAGGGATACAACTCTTACTAATTAACCCATAGCTGGGGGAGAAGAGTTGAAGTTATAACTTTCCCCAAGGGTATTTGAGCGTAAGTGAATATAACGAACCCAAATAGAATTGAAACTCGTCTCTCCGATTAACAATTTCAAGACGTCATCCAAGCTTACAGCACCCAGTTTTCCCAAGTGGTCACCCATCTCGGTACTGAACAGGCTCGGCGTTGCTCAACTTTAGAGACCGGCTCCCCGATTAACAATTCCGAGTCATTATCCATTACATCACCGCACATCACCTGGTATTCCCAAGTGGTCACCCATCTAAGTACTGAACAGATTCGATGTTGCTTAACTTCAGTGATCGTTTGGAGACCTGTGTTTCAACGTGATGTGGATGTAAGTAAAGTAGATATAAAGACATCCATCTTAAAAGTTCTCCCTGATTTGCTATCATTGATTCGTCTAAAAGTCACGGGAATAAAGCTATGGATCTCTCTCTCTCTCATATATATATATATATATATATATATATATATATATATATATATATATATATATATATATATATATATATGAGAGAGAAGGTAGAGTTATACTCAATTTTTGTTGACTAACTTTTAGGTAGCTCTCAAGCCTCGTATTCTGAAATATTTCGTATACAAAAAAAATAAATAAGTATAGAATAAATTAAAATATAAAATAAAATAAAAAATAAAATAAAGAATAAAATAAAAAATAAAATAAAGAATACAATAAAAAATAAAATAAAATAAAGAATAAAAAAAATGAAATAAAATAGAAATCAGTCTTTACCTATCTTTGTGTACAGGCTTTTGTGTAACATTTTGCTACATTATTAGTAGCGTCCACTACATAGCAATGGGTAATTTACCCATCTGTGTAGTGGACTCCTACGATGATTTTAAATTTATAAAATAAAACGCCATTCATTTACTTCTCACTTTGTTCTCGCTCCCAAATACAAGGAATTGTACGTTTGTAACTGCATTGTACTTGTAAAATATCAATAATTATAGGATCCTTTTTTGAGGATCTGGTTTATAAATAAATATTTTTTCTTTTTAATAATGAAAATAATTCATTATTTATCGAAAAATGTTTTAAGACAATAGTGTCCATAATTTATTTTAGCCACAATAACAATTAAAGGCTCTTCTAATGTAAAAAAGTGTCTTGATTTTTTTATTTTACGATAGAGAGCAGTTTTCTGTAATTGGGAGTTTTGTTTAATCAAAAAGTTGATGATTTAAATTCTCCGAGGACGTGTACTTATAATTAATATAAACATTAATCGATGCAAAAACAGCTTCTCAGAATTTCATAAAATTAAATGAGAGTAACAGATGTAAAGAAATATTTTTACCATGAATTTCTTTAAAAAAAAAAAAAAAAAGGAAAAGTATTTATAAATTAATTTAATTCATTTGTGAATAAATTCTGAAAGTTTCATTAAAATCCAACAATTATCTGATTTTTGCAACAATTTTCCAAATCTATGTTTTTTTACGGTAAAAGAAGCTCCGTTTCCCGTACCGATTTAAGGTCCCGAGTGTTTAAAAAAAAAAGGAGAGAAAAATAAAAATAAACAGAAAAAGAAACACGAAATTTAACCTAAATTTCCAGGTTTCTAAAAAGGATAAAAAAAAAAAAAATTTTTGCATAAAAAATTTTATCTTTCAATCTTTCATCTTAATAATAATAACACAAAGGTTTTTGACAATAAAATTTTGTTTTTATTATATTCTGTGCATCTTTTCATCTTCTAGGCTCTTTTTTTTTATCGAAGTTTTGAAGGTACCTATTTAAATAGGATTATTTTTGACGGTCTGGTTAATAAATAAATATCATTTCTTTTTACATTTCACCAGCGATTAAAATTCATTTGAATATTTGTTTTTATATTCAGTTTTATTAGAACAGACAAAATGGAAACACAACGACTGAATTAACTGAGACTTGATATCCTATAGCATGAACAGAGGAAAACAATCATCTCCCGTAGACTGAATAAACGGTTCGGCTCGAAATTCTTAAAAGCTTACCAACTATGAGATACACATAATAAAAGGCCGGAGAGGACAACGGCCTAAACGTTTTGACG
>OZ038519.1:64976399-64986399 GCA_964036315.1 Acanthosepion esculentum
TATATATATATATATATATATATATGTGTATGTATATATATATACATATATATATATATATATATATATATACACACATATATGCTACTTAGACAAATTTTAGAATTTATACACAGATTACAAGTACGAATTGGAAAATCATATTTTAATAGAACTTTTAATGTTTTAAAATAAGATTCACCAATAATAAAAATAAAAATGTATACAAAATAAAATAAAAATATTACTTTTTAATATCCATTCTTTTAATCTCCGTGCAATTTCAATTCTTCACGCAACATCGTCCCCCCTATTGCAAACAATTACTCATACCCCCCTCCCCCCACACACATATACTCATCGCTTAACATCTTTTACCCTAAATGATTTTTATTTCCTATGAAAAACTTTTCAACTATATTTTCAGTTTGTAGTTCTTTAAAACGAGAACTCGTAATATTAGTTGATGTGTTTTTTTTTTCGAACACATATCAAAGCTCAAGTGCGTAGAAGACATTTAATCTAGATTTAGATTTTGAAAGTTATTATTAAACGGAGAGTCTACAGATTACGGCATTTTTTTATAGCAAAATCAAGCGACTCTCTATTTTCTGTGTGAATATCTGGGCGGAGGAGGAGGTTTTATGTTTATTTACATTATTTATTTTAATGAGGACTATTATTATTATTACGACGTTTAGGAGGCCGTCGGGGTGGGTGTAAAATCTGGTGTTTTTTTGTGTTTTTTTTTTGTATAGTAGATAGAAAACTGGCCTTTTTATAATTTCATTTCTGTCATTGATTAATAAAAAAAGCACCAAAGAATATTTGCCTTTTTTTTTTTTCTGCTGCTGCCATAGAAAAGAAAAAGACAATGTTTCGAAAACATTAAGTATTTTCATACGGACTTTATACGAAGTAGAAAAGTTTTAATATTGTTTTGTTTGAAGGCAAAAAAAAACGAACATAATTAAAAGGTGCGGGGGGTGGGAAAACAATGACTATATCAGTTGTTGATACGGAATTATGAGCAAGAAAGAGAATAAGAAAAAGAAGAGGAAAGAGAAAGAAAAGGAAAGAGAAAGAAAAGGAAAGAAAAGGAAAGAAAAAGAAAAGGAAAGAAAAAGAAAAAGAAAAGGTAAAAGAAAGAAAAAGAAAGTAAAAGAAAGTAAAAGTAAAGGAAAGAAAAAGAAACAGAAAAAGAAAAGAGAAAGAGGAAATGAAAGAGAAAGAAAGAGAAAAGGAAAGAGAATTCTCGTTAATAATAATAGTAATAATAATAATTCTACTTATCTTTTCCTTAGCACGTACGCACGTTACGGCCTGTCAATACTCCATAAATAATAGACTATTCCATTTTGATCGTAAAGTCAAGTTCACTTATCACGATGTTTCCTCTACCCTTCATCAGGTGCATGTCGATCCGGGTAACATTAGGGGAATGTCAAACGGAACCCTTTGTTCAGTCTACGAGGTTAGATTGTTCTCGTTCCGCTGACCATGCCTCATGATATCTCGTGTCGTTCTTATGTAGTTAATTGCATAGTTATTGCTCGTTTCCACTGAGTCCAAAGTCCACACACTCTGACCCAGGGATTGAAACGGCAATTGTTATGACAATATTCGGAAACAACGCCTTAAACCGTAAGAGAATCCTAATTGAATTCTCTATTGCTTATTTTAGGAGTTAAAGGTCAAATGTAGACCAATTATGGATCAGAATTCGACAGGACTCTTTGGGTCCTGTCACTGGATTTGACTAACGTCTCTATTCACTGTGCCATGTATCCTAAAGGACAATGTTTCGAGAACGTTAACAAAGAGTGCGAGTTCAATACCCGGTTAAGGCAGTGGAAAACTTTCAGAGGGAAATTAACAGGAGATAACTGATAACTGACATTCATTAAACATGGCACGTGGAACTAGAAGTCTACCCCAGTGAGCGAAATAAAGGGTTCAGTTCGACATACCAACCACCTGAAGAAGGCCGGCGCGTACAACGGCCGAAACGTTGTAATAAATATGGCGATAAAGATGAAGACAATAGTCCGAATAATGTAAATAATATACATAATAACTCATCTCAGAAATATAGACAGATTTTTTAATGTTGTGGTTTGCTTTACATTGGTCAGTCATGTATCATCTGCATTATAACCGTAGATAATTCTGTATGTATGTAAGTTTGTAAAAATTCTAATTTATCTATGCGGGCATCGGATGATAATGTGTATTCGTAATTGCTTATCACTGATAATAAAAAGAAAGAAAGAAAAAGCAAGAAAGATAAAATCCTACAGTATGAACTAACCGGTTATCGCTCCTCTTTCGTCAAAACTCGATTTTTCTGTGATAATTCTATTACCAATCTTAGTTTTTCTGACATATGTTTAGGATCGTAAATCCACTTTCAATCACGCTATTTAAGAAATGCGTATGATGGGAACTTTCAAAGTTTATATCTGCCGTCATGACTTCCTATGCCTCAATGGTAAAGTGAACGTGTCTTGAAAGGGGTTTCCCAGATTAAAACGGGAATGTACGTTCGATTCCTATCGAAAGGTACATATCGCCAGATTCACACTCCTCTTCCGTCTTTTGAACAAGACTAGAGGTTTATCACTTGTTTCCTGTTTAGGATTGGGTTTCCAGTTCCTTCTAAAGTCTTCTTATTCTCTTTCACCCCCAGTAGCTCTTCGCGTCTTAGTGGCATTATCGCCTTGCTTGGGTTGAAATGATTAAAATAAATCTTTCGATATCTATGCCGGTAGATATTAATTTCGCTAATCCAGATCTGTTATCATTCACTGACGAGTAAAACTTAAATGTAGGCCTTTTTTTTTTTTAAAGTATATCGTCTTTTTTTATATGAAAACATTGCTTCTAAAATGTTAAACGTTTTTATACTGACTTAATACAAAAAAAGTTTTCATTATTTTTCTTAATTCTATCGTCCAGCCTCGTTTAACTGACATATTTCTAAGATCACGAAGTAAAAGTTCAATCACCCTGTAAGAAAGCATTTTCAAATACGCTAAAAAACTGTTTGTTTGTTTTTTTTTACGAGGAAGAATTCTTGATTTTTTTCCCATTCTGTATTAATTCTATCGTCAGGTCTTTGAAATATTTTTAGCTTCTTCCAAAATGGAAAGAACATAAAGAGCAAAGAAAGAAGTTAATTTCCATCTTTTTTAATGTTACAAAATTCATTCTCTCTAAAAAGTAAAGGCGAATAAGAAAGAACGTGACAAAAATAACGAGGACATTTAGTTGAGGGTGAAAGAGATTTGATGAGAAAAACTCGACGGTGAATTTCGAAGGTGAATGACGTTAAATTATTTGAGAAGCACCGGTTTAAGAAAAGATACAAAATTATATTCCATACAGAAAGAAGAGCAGCCTTTTTTTGTGGGCGTGGGTCACTAACATGTAAATGTGTTAAAAACTTTTACGAAGAAGAATTTTCAAGGGACTTACTTGGAAATTAAAGCATATATAACATAACTCCTTGAAGAATGGTCATTACTAAGAAACTCCGAAGTTTGGAAAACAATTCTAAAGTTAAGTAATTTATATATATATATATATATATATATATATATATATATATATATACACACACACACACTGTATAGTAATCTATTATATATATATATATATGTGTGTGTGTGTGTGTGTATATATATATATATATATATATATATATATAATGCATAGTAATCTATTATATATATATATATATATATATAATGCATAGTAATCTATTATATATATATATATATATATATATAATGCATAGTAATCTATTATATATATATAATGTATAGTAATCTATTATATATATATATAATGTATAGTAATCATATATATATATATATATATATCTGTATATGTAATGTAGATGGTCACTCGTATTCGAGATCCCCATCTATTAGGGCGGCTAGCCAATCCCTATTGTAGACGCTCGCTTAGGCACATTTGTGTTTGTTCAACACACAGAGAATCCACCTGTGGTTTATACTGCAACTATTCTGTTACAGTTTCTGTGTGTGAGAGAGAGAGAGAGAGAGAAAGAGAGAGAGAGTGTGTGTGTGTGTGTGTGTGTGTGTGTGTGTGTGTGTGTTATCTAGCGTGATCAACAATTTGAACAAGGCCCGCACGCTCAAGCCCTCGGCCACGATGACTTGTGACTTTGTGCTAGCACAGCTATCGACGGCCCACAAGGGTTCCGTCTACCCAATTTCACTGACAAAGCTTGGGTCAACTCGTGGTATGGTTTTTCAGGCAATTGCCCAAGGTGCCGCACGCTGGGATAGACATTGATCAAGTCCGATATCGACAATGGTGTGATTATATATATATATATATATATATATATATATATATATATATATATATTGGCGATACGGTGAAATTTAGAATACTAGAAGAATTAAAAAAAACAAAAAACAAACTCATCACATTTTTACTAGTGTGTCACTTTCATTGAAACATTTGAAAGAAAAGGTTGCTGCCAAATATATAATTTCATTGAAGATGACTGACAAGGCACTGCGATAAAGCATTTTATTAATGTTTTTCGTAATATAATGTGGGTCACGCCGACAAATTTTCTATTAGCATACACTCGTATTATTTGTCTAGTTTTGTAAATTATAAGCCTTCAGTATATCTTGCTTAAAATTAAAACTTGCTGCCGGCACACACACACACGCTCCTATTCAAAGCAACACAAAAATAAACTAAACTAAAGCTTATACTGTCAACATACTAGCACAAACTAACAGCACTAAAATCACCCCCCACCACTGAAAATGGCTAAAGATGTGTCTAAAAGTGTTTGGGACAATGAAAATTATGGGAAATTTCTGTACTTCCTTCTACAAAATGGAAAAATGGAAGGATGCTGGAAAAAACTAAATAATGATAAAAAAAAAAATTAAATACTCCTTGTCTGGCGTATTTAATGAAAGATTTTTGCCGTCCAAATTATATATATATATATATATATATATATATATATATATATATATATATATTGACCACTAATACAGGGTGAGCCCCCAAAACGGGAACTTTTTAACAATCCAATAAAACCAAGAGTGATGGAAGAAAAATATTTAATTCAAAGTAATTGAAACCTTAAAACATGCCATTTAAGAAACAATGATGGAATTTTCATTTTTTGTAAATTACGTCCTGTAGATGGCGTCCTCCTGCACGAATGCATTCTTGAAATCTGCTGTTGAGATTCCTCATTGACTGCTGCAACATCCCAGCTGGGATACTGTGAATTTCATTCTCGTTACTAAAATGGTGAAATGTTTACTCGCTCAAGGTCACTGTCTCGCAGTGTTGCCACTTGCTCATGTCTGGCAATACGCACTTCAAAAAAATTCCCATTTTTTGGGGTCACCCTGTATATATATAAATTGATTAAAGACTGTAAGCAAAGATTCAATAAGTGTAAATCTAAAATATATTTTAACTCATCATTCCGTTTAAGCACGTTTAAAGCTAATCGATTTGTAAATGCCCCGATCAGGACGCATTTATAAACAGATCCACTAAACCTTTTACGTGCTTATATTCACATCGACATGCAAATACATATCGAGTCTTTTATCTTTGTTCATTATATTGTGGTTAAATCTTAAGAGATAAACCCAAAAAGATTTCAAGTTTAGACTATAGTTTTTTTTGGGTTTTTTTTCTAGGTTGAATGAACTTCAACCTAGAAAAAAAAACAAAAAAAACTATAGTCTAACTATTGGCATAAAAACTAAATCATTTACAATGTCATTTACGCGTGATGAAAACATTAAGAGGAATAAATGTCATTAAAATCTTTCCTTTTTCTTTCCCTCGTCAGATTTTGGTCAACCGAATAAAGCCATGGGGGAACGAAATGTAGAGAGGCAGAAAATAAAGAATTTTCATTTAAAAGAGAAAACACTGACATTTATTTATTTATATTACTTAACAAAATCAGTCAGGTTTAATTTATATTATAGATTAATTATTTAATATTAATTTATATTATAATATTAATATTAATTTATATTATAAATTAAACCTGCCCGATTTCATTATTATTTTATTACTATTAAATTTATAATAATGAATTATGAAACGAGCGATAACAATATTTTCATGAAAATTAAATAGTGTTTGAAAAAACCTGTTTTTTTTATCTGTAGGTGTTGAGCAAACTGAAATATATCGGTGCAGACGTCTGCAACAGGGATCCCTTAGACACTCTAGGAGACAGCCATAGTTGGATATGAGCAGTCAGCCACCATCATTATTATTATATGCGTTATATTTAATGGTCACGTGTTATTTATGGCGTGTCCCTTCAGGATGTGGACGGTATGTGTATCTATATCTAATTCTGTTCTATCTATCTATCTATCTATCTATCTAATTCTGTTCTATCTATCTATCCATCTATCCAATTCTCTTCTCTCTATCTATCTATCTCTAATTCTGTTCTATCTATCTATCTCTAGTTCTATCTATCTATCTCTAGTTCTATCTATCTATCTATCTCTAATTCTGTTCTATCTATCTATCTATCTCTAATTCTGTTCTATCTATCTATCTATCTCTAATTCTGTTCTATCTATCTATCTATCTATCTATATCTAATTCTGTTCTATCTATCTATCTATATCTAATTCTGTTCTATCTATCTATCTATCTATCTATAATTCTGTTCTATCTATCTATCTATATCTAATTCTGTTCTATCTATCTATCTATATCTAATTCTGTTCTATCTATCTATCTATCTATCTATATCTAATTCTGTTCTATCTATCTATCTATCTATCTATCTATATCTAATTCTGTTCTATCTATCTATCTATCTAATATTGTTTTCTTTATTCATGTACATTCTCGTGTACATTCTCATGTCATACACACCTGAACATCTCTTCATATTTCGACACGGAAAACTTGAAAGCCCAGCAAAATTAAAAGTGAACAAGAACGATGAAAAGATAAAAACAAATTTCAGCACACACGTGTAAGCGTGAAACGCGGACACACACACTCATGATGTGTGTCTTGGTTGATCCGTTAATGAATCCGTAGATTAATGTTGAAAGGGGGGGGGAGCAAAAGATCTTAGACAAAAAAATATTTATTTTGCAACATAATAACTTTACTTGGCAATGCACTTAACGCAATAGTTCTCTATTAATCACATACAGATAGAACATTATACGATGAAAATCTCAGATCAAAATTCAGTTAATGACGGTGTCAAGCTCTTCACTTCCAGATCCACCAGCGTACGGAAAAGGGGGTGCGGAAATGCTCAGGAATCCGAGACCCTTAACATCTGACCCCAAAACCAAATATCATTTTTGATGGGAATCTGTTCTTCGTTGGGCCAAGAACTTTTCAGCACCACCTTGACACTCGTTTATATATTGAACTGCTGAGAAATTTCCAGTAAAAACACGTACACCTTACAAAATAAGAAAAAAATTGTAATATTTGGTCATTGGGTGAGCATTTGTAGGCCAATTTTAAGAATCTTTCTGCAACCTCATATATCAAATTTATATATATATATATATATATATATTGTGTATATTTAGGCAGCAATTTGTCATTAATGCATGTTTCATTAAATAATATGGACAAGTTTTGTCTATTTTAAGTAAGTTCCTTTCGTATTGTCTGATATGCTTAATCACATTATCGTTGAAAGACGAAAGAATATCACCATATTGACACATGTTTGAATCCAATCTAAGCTTTCGGCTTACATAAGCCATTATCAAAGATGATAATTTTAATAAATCAAACAACACATATACGAAATCACAATAATGGCCTGCCCTTGCTGTTTGAATAAGCTCAAAGTAACGACAAACTCTTATTTATGAGCCAAGGAAGCGAAAAACGTGTCGTAGCTCGTGACGTCACACATGACCACGCGAGAGTGAAAACGAGAAGTATTAAGTATGGGAAGCCATTGGCATAAACCAATGGCTTCTGCTCTAGATTATAGGCATTTAAGAATGTTTGTATATATATATATATATATATATATATATATATATATATATATATATATATGATAAGAAGACGGAGACTTTAATTATCCATTTCGATTATAAATATATTTCGTGAACACCCAGATGTTCAACTCTTCGGATCGAAATCTCCTCCGTGAGTGAGTGAGAGAGAAAGAAAGAGAAAGAGTGGGGGGTTAGAACGTTTGCTTTCCGACCATGAGGCCCCGTCGATTTATCAGAAAGGCAACTTCTTGGTGTTAGTAGCCTGGGGAGGTGATCTTAGTGTGCGGCACATTTGGAAAATGCCTGGGAACCATAGCACAGGTTGGTCCAACCATGAAGTGTGACAGGATTTGAGCACACTGACCTTGTCCAAACTGTTGACCACATCGAATAATGCTCCCTCTCCCACAGGTGGAATCTGTGGGTGTTAAACAAACAGAAATGTGCCTCAGCAGGCGACTGTAAGAGGGATCGGTTAGCCACGCTAGTAGATGTGTATAGTCGGATACGAGCAGCCAGCCACCATTATTATTATTATTATTATATGCGTTATATTCAATGGTCACATGTTCTTTGTGATGTGTCCATTCAGGACGTGGACGGTATGTGTTTGAAAAGACGTCTGTTGGTTTTTTGATTTTTTTTGTATATTTTTCGTCTACGTGAGGGGCATTAAACAAAGAAAATTTAATTTGTTTTTTTAAATTTGGTTTCGCCGTAACAATCCTTTTTGGCTGAGTCGGCCAAAGCACGCTGGGTATTAAAATGGTTTCCTTTACATAAGGGGAAAGGTGATTCATATCTGATAAAAATGATGAAAATATATTGGTCTAGATCTCTAAGATGAGAATATCATGATAACATTATTTACATTATTCAGACTGTTATCTTCATCTTTATTGCTATATTCACAACGTTTCGGTAATTTCAAACCGAACCATTTATTTCGTCCACCGGGTGGTAGATTGTTCTTCGCTAACTTTAAACTTAAAATGCTCCTATTGAACGGCAAAAAATTCCCAGTAATGAAAGACCCGGGTTATACTACTAATATATATATATATATATATATATATATATATATATATATATATATATATTTATTTATTTATTTACAGTATTTACATTAGTCGGACTATTGTCCTCATCTTTGTCGCCATATTTGTCACAACGTTTCGGCCGTTGTACGCTCCGGCCTTCTTCAGGTGGTTGGAATTTCGAACCGAACCGTTTATTTCGATCACTGGGGTAGACTGTTCTAGTTCCACGAGCCATGTTTGATGGATGTCAGTTATCAGTTATCTCCTGGTAATTTTCCCTCTGAAAGTTCTCCACTGCCTGAACCGGGTATTGAACTCACACTCTTTGGGTCTGTCACTGGATCTAACCAACGCCTTTATCCACTGTACCATGTGTCCTTAGGGTTATAAAATTATGGCATTTTGTAAAATAATTAGTACAATTGATTTCCTGTATCATAATTCGATGTACTTTTATTAAAAAATAATGAAAAAAGTTTTAGTTTATTTTTAAAAAAATGTCACCCACAAAACAAAATTTTGAAAATCGTATATTAGTAATACTACTACTACTATTATTATTATTATTAGTAGTAGTAGTAATAATAATAATAATAATAGTAGAAGTAGTAGTACAATGAATTTCTGGAAACTTCTAGAACTTGTCTTTTTGTAAGTCTGCATGTTATGCTATAGCTATGAACTATTAAATGCGATAAAAAAATGTCCTATTCAATGACATCATTAACAAAGTGAAAAGGAAAGCTTATGAAATATTTTTATTTTTCACACTTATTGCGTGGATGCTAAAATCGAATTTTCGGTTTGGGGATGACCTTTTTCAAGAACTAAAACAAATTAATCCATTTTTCATTACTTTTCAATAAAACTTCATCGATTTATGATACAGGAACGTAGGTTTACAAAACAAAATCATAAATTATATATATTAGTCATTCACAT
>OZ038519.1:64996399-65008899 GCA_964036315.1 Acanthosepion esculentum
AGAAGGAAGCCGTGGTTGAAGTCAATGGCGATTTTATTGAATAAATTTACTCATTAATATTTCCAGATATTTTTGTGTAATTTTGGTAAATATATCTGTTAAAATGCAAGATCAGTGTTATTTTCACTTTTGCGACATTTAGACGACAATTAATCCATCGCACTCTTATAAATATGCATGTGTGTGTGTGTGTGTACCTACAATAATTCAGCGAATGTAAGGTTTAAAATGAATTTTTATAAATGAAAAAGTTTTCTTGAAGCTTTCATTTTATCTTTAATTAAAAGCCAAAGGAGTAAATTGACTGTTTCCAGTAAGCAAAATACTCTCGTGTATTTCATATAGAAATTATATTAAATGGAATTGATTTTTTCTTTCTAAAATAGCTGATTAGCGCCCTTTTTAGTCGTTTTTCATTTCAATGTAATTTTCTCTATATAAAAAAAAAAAACTTCCAAAAATAAAATATACTTTTCTGAAACTTTATTTGAGGAATGTTAGCTGATTTAAAACATAATCTGATTTGAAAATTTTTTTATTTACTTTATGTGTAAAATAACACAGAAATGCATTTTTAAAGCAAAACAGTAGCTCTGTTTTTAACCGACTGTCGCCATGTTTTACGTAATTGACGAGACGATGACACGTGATGAAATAATGATTGTTGTTCTATGGAGACTATCTTTAAAACAAAATTCACGAAAATGACGTGCGCGCATTTTTAATATAATTTTACGTACTTAGTAAACTTGTTGGAAAATATTGTCCGTAATCTAATTTTAGGAATGATGACTAAATTTATTATAGTCATCGCTCTTATTTTATGATAATGTCGCGTATAGCCGACCATACTTTCAAAAATGAGCATGTTGCATAATATTTTATACACAGATAAAAAAATTAAAAAATAATTAAAAAAATTTTGGTGTATAATGATTTGCACTAAACTTTTCAATTTTTGATTAGTAAATATAGCTTTCACTTATTAACAATATCCCCTAACAAGATTAAACTAATGTGGAATTTAAAAAAGATTTTTAAAAATTATAATAAATTATTATGATTAAAACTAGAAAAATATGAAAACAATTCTTGAAATAATTCATTATTCATCGAAATTTTTTAAGACAATATTGTCCTCAATAAATATTTATAAAAGGAGTTAAAAGCTTTTCTAATTAAATAATGTCAGTTTTTTTGCATTTTTTTATTTTATGATTCGGAGCAGATTTTCGGGAAATGAGTAGAAGTTTGAAAAAAAAAGTGTATTTACATTCTCCAAGGAGTCCTGCTTTTAACTAATAAAACGAATTTTTGGGTTGAAAATTTCAATTTCATGAAGTTAAGTGGCGGGGGTAACATGCAAAAAAAAAAAGAATAATTTTTTTTACCAGCATTAAAAAAAAAAAAAAAAAATCAAATGTCAAAAATATTTTCCTTCATTTGTGAATAAGTCCTGAAATTTTCATTAAAATCCGACAATTATTTGATTTTTGCAAGAATTTCAGAACCAATGTATTTTTCACCGGAAAAAAGGCGCTAAAACACTAATCGTAAATATTACGTCGACCGCTAACGTCGCCTGCGCCCCCACCCCCACCCCCCAAAAAACAAATTTTTAACAAAAATTTCGACGTGCTAGAAAGGATTAAAAACTTTAATATAATAATAATAATAAATACTTTGGTCTTTCCTCTTAATAATAACAAACATTTTGACGATAAAACTTTGTTTTTATTATGTTTGAGGCCTTTTTTCATCATGCTATACTGTTTTTCAGCGAAAAGGGGTGGTACCTATATATATATATATATATATATATATATATATATATATATATATATATATATATATATTACTTTA
Organism: Acanthosepion esculentum; assembly: GCA_964036315.1. NCBI lineage: Eukaryota > Metazoa > Mollusca > Cephalopoda > Sepiida > Sepiidae > Acanthosepion > Acanthosepion esculentum. Next base: position 64,998,263 of record OZ038519.1, read on the forward strand.
AAATTATTTTTAGTGGATACGCGTATTTGAGAAGACGTTCACGCTTTTTTAACAGTATTATATTTCGTCAACCGGTTTGTTATATTAGAAAAAATTAAAAAAGGAAATATTACTTCCGACACGATTCGAACCTGCGTTGCCTATTGAAGTATACATCTTCTCCTGTATAATCAGTCTAGTAATCTATCTTTAAGCACGTATATATATCTCTTTCACAGAATTATATTATCTATAAGCTTGACATGTAAAAAACTTAGTGATATATAAACGCAGTGGTCTTTTACAAAACATTTTAGTGCCGTGTCTATCGGGAGTGAAAAAAAAATTAAATTAAGTAAAAATAATAATAATTCTTTATATTTAATTTCTGGCACCGAAACGTTATTTTCCAGAAATCGTTCTCGAAATTTCACCCAGTATCTTAAAATCTGGAGGTTATTTTCTTTTATTTAATTTTGTTTATTTATTTTCTGTTTGTGTTACAAAATTTACCAACTGAAAATTCGGGTGCTTCCTTGACGTCGAGAGATACAGGGCTGGGAGTTGGCCCCATAGAATTTTTTTTACAAATGCAAAAAAAGGAATCAATATATTGTTTTCATTTTTTTCTTTTATTTAAATTCATGCTTCCTATTTTATTTAATGGAGGTTCTTTCACCAGGATATCATGTCGTCCCAACTTGAGGGTTCCGACTAGAAAGGAAAGCATTTCACTTTTAAATGTTTTGGATTTGTTTTTTTTGTTTTTTCTTCTTCTCAAGAACTTTGACGAGAGAGTGGGAAGCAAAGTGTCGTCCTAAAATTAGTCCAGTGCGAAATGTGCACCAGTCGAACCTCACAGTTGCCCGCCCAATATTCCATGTGTTCCGCCATGTTCATTTTTTTTTTTTTACTTTTTTTTTTTTTTTTTTTACATTTTTTTTTGTTGTTCTTGAGGTGAGGGCAATTTTCGCGGGCAGACACAGAACACAACACGCCCGTCGATTGCGTTACGAAGTCGGTCACGTGGATTACACGGAGAGGGAAGGCAAGAGAAAAGAGGAGAGTAGAGGAGAGGGAAGGCAAGAGAAAAGAGGAGAGTAGAGGGAAGGCAAGAGAAAAGAGGAGAGGAGAGGGAAGGCAAGAGAAAAGAGGAGAGTAGAGGAGAGGGAAGGCAAGAGAAAAGAGGAGAGTAGAGGAGAGGGAAGGCAAGAGAAAAGAGGAGAGGAGAGGAGAGGGAAGGCAAGAGAAAAGAGGAGAGGAGAGGAGAGGGAAGGAAAGAGAAAAGAGGAGAGGAGAGGGAAGGAAAGAGAGAAGAGAAGAGGAGAGGGAAGGAAAGAGAGAAGAGAAGGGGAGAGGGAAGGCAAGAGAGAAGAGAAGGGGAGAGGGAAGGCAAGAGAGAAGAGAAGGGGAGAGGGAAGGCAAGAGAGAAGAGAAGGGGAGAGGGAAGGCAAGAGAGAAGAGAAGAGGGAAGGCAAGAGAGAAGAGAAGAGGGAAGGGAAGGCAAGAAAGAAGAGAAGAGAGGGAAGGCAAGAGAGAAGAGTAGAAGAGAGGAGAGGCAAGAAAGAAGAGAAGAGGAGAGGGAAAGCAAGAAATTTTGTGGAGATAATAATGGTTTAGTGATATGTCTTACTAATTAACCCAGAGATGGGGGAAGAAGAGTTGGATTCAAATCTTTCCCCGAGGGTATTTGCACGTAAGTGAATATAACGAACCCAACTGGAATTGGAACTCGGCTCTCCGATTAACAATTCCGAGCCATTCTCCATTACACCACCCGCAAATCCAAGCTTACAGCACCTGGTATTCCAAAAGCGGTCACCCATCTAGGTACTGACCATGCTCAACGTTGCTTAACTTCAGTGATCGTACGGGAACCAATGTTCAAACGTAATCCGGTTCAGTTTTGTAATTAGGTAAAATAAATGTTTAATTATAATCACTAATAATGAAATAGAATCATTAAGGCAATAGACAGTAATGAAAATTATCTGACGGACAGAAGAATAGTTCCTGCCGTAGAGCTTAGTAACCTCAGCGTACGCTGTTTTTTTTTCTTTGCTTCTTACACCCAGGACTTTTAAAGGAATGACTTTGCAGTTCCTCATGGGCATTTCGAAACTAAACAGCATCGCTACTGTTGCCATTAGAAACCATTGTTCACAATGATTTCCGGGTTTGTTCGCGAATAATTGAAATCGTTGAAAGCAAAACCGCGGATAAGACGAGATCACTGTATAAAACACAATGTTTAATTATAGAAGATGTACTTTCTCGGGTATCTTTAGAAACCTATCCTCTACCCCGCGGATAAGATTACGACTGTTCTACTGTGTAAACTAAGCTTTTAAATAATTAATTAATTAATATTAAAAATTCGAAAAATTGGTTCGACACACGGAGGCAATATACAATTATTTTCTGCCTCTTTCTCTCGCATACATATGTGCATTCTTCATCTCACACAATGTTTTAGGTCAACAAAAAAGTAAAAAAAAGAAAAAAAAAAAAGAAAGAGATCTACACCCGTCTATAGGCCGAAAATTTGGAGCCATTATCTGGAATCAAAATTTAAGGTACTTGTCCTTGCAGAACTGATTTACGAAATTCAGGGCAGACAGATTTCTCTTCTTGGAGCTTTTCATTATATAATCAGCAATAATTAAATGTAGTTCTTTAAACTGACTCTTAGAGTTGGCGGAGTTTAAATTTTAGGTAACAGCCTCTCTCTCTTTAAAAGAAAAAAAATATCTGTCCCGCACTAGTGGATTAAATAGTTTTAGCCTCCTAGATTAATAGGCGTTAATAAACCAAAATCGTGATTTTTTTTTTCATTATTAAATGCAGGGTGTGTGTGTGTGTGTCTGTGGGGGGCACAAACCCTTGGTCTATAATATATACCAGCCATTTTCCCAAATGATTCAGACCTTCCCAGGGGTCCGTTATTTCATTGTATTATCGTTCACTAAATAAAAGGCTCAAGAAACGCTTTTAATAGATAATATTGTTGTATGTCTATAAGAGTTGACTTGAGACTTGAAGAAGGTAAGATTGTAGCGATCTAGAAAGCATCCACTCGGGAAGTCAGCTCCTCGAAGTAGCGGTTCTTGGGAAGATGCTGTCCGAGTGAAACTTCCACCTACTAGGAAGCTAACTGGTATATGTGGCATGGCCGGTTTTAGCTGTCAAGGCCTAAATTAGCGGACTAATGTGGCCCATTTTTAGAACATTTATCATGGAAATAGGAAAAAAGAGTAGCGAGTGTCTTGCGATGACCTATTATGAAGGAAAGGAATGGGATAGAACACCGATTTCAATATTTTCTCCTCCTCATAGACCGGTACCATCTGAAGAGCCCAATATTCCCAACGACATTACCCATAGCTAGGGATAGAATAAATTAATTTATACTTTTCACCAAAGGGCTTCAGTACGAATTGAACACAACAAATTTGGCTGAAAATTGTCACATATATATAATAACTAAAATAATCCTAAGGAGCCAGGAAAACCTACCTAGGTTTCATCTAAACGGATCTTCAGGGTAAACTGGCCAGAGTTTATCGCTCTACTTAGCGTATTGAGCACTCTAAGTTTTTAGTCTTTATACTTGTTTGGGGATTTTTCTTTGGACTAAGGACTTAAAGCACTTGGCGTTTTGATTCGTCTTGTTCTCATGTTTTTAGTTCTTTCTTTTTTTATTTCCAATTTTTTCCTCGGGTACCGATTTGTCCTGACATATCTGCAAGTTGAGCTATCCGAGTACTACTATATATATATATATATATATATATATATATATATATGAATGGTAATACTCATTTTGAAAAACCTCGGTTAGTTCAACTTGTAATCTAACAAATTGATGTCCGAGGAAAAATTGGAAATAAAAAAAGAAAGAATCAAGAACATAACACTGTAGGAATCCTCTCGTTAAGTGCTTGAGCTCCAAGTCCCCAAAAAACAAAAAAAAACAAAACAAGTAAAAGACTAAACGTAAAGTGCTCAATACACGAAGTAGAGCAAAAACTAAAATAATCCTAAGGAGCCAGGCAAACCTACCTAGGTTTCACATAAACGGATCTTGAGGGTAAATCTAGCCAGTTTAACACTGAAGATCCGTTTAGGTGAAACGTAGGTAGGTTTGCCTGGCTCCTTAGGATATATATATATATATATATATATATATATATGATGGACTCTCCCGTCGAACTCGACGTATGAGGGTCAGGCAGATCAGTTCCCAGAAACTGAGAGCCCGACACCGACACATGAGATTTGATTATAGTGGTGAAGGCCTTGTGCAGGGCCATCCACACTTTTTGGAGGGACGAATACAGGGACCTGGTGCAGCGAATGCCACAAGGTCCCCAAACGACCCTCCGCAGGTTTTGAATTCAGAGTTGTCCTTCTAGACCAGTTGCCATCCAAGGCTATAGAACCCAGTCTGTCCTGCTATATAATGTGTGTGTGTGTGTGTGTGTGTGTGTATAAATGTACATATAAACCAGGCAAATAGATATTAGTAACTATATGCGTGTGTTAGTGTGCATACACAGATAAGCGTCTAAATATATATTTACTTAATTTAATATAAATTGTAAACAAAACTGCTCAGTCTACTCAGACAGAGCTGAGTAGTATATGTTAAGAAATATAGATATACGTAGGTTTTTAGTGCAACTTAAAGTCTCATGGCTTTACCAACTCAGCGCGATTATATATATATATATATATATATATATTATATATATCGCACATTGAGTGCTGATGTTAATAAAATAGCGCCCGATGTTATATAAGAAAGTTATTAAGTACATATTAATAAATGTACATATTATTCCTCACCGGTAGCACCTGACGAATGAGTTATGCATGAAGCTGAGTCGTGTTACCTGTGCGGAATAATATATATATATATATATATATATATATATATATATATATATAAGTCAACCTAAAGAGCCAGACAAACCTACCAAGGTTTCACCTACGCGGATCGTCAGGGCACTCTGGCTTTATATTTATGAAATTATTAATATTATATATTGGGTTGGTGTATAATTATCAGGCGTTTTGTATATATATATATATATATATATATATATATATATATATATATACTCGACTCTCCCATCGAATTCGACGTATGAGGGTCAAGCAGATCAGCAGCACATGAGATTTGATTATCGTGGTGAAGGTTTCGTGCAGGACCATCCACACTTTTTGAAGCGCTACAAGGTCTCCAAACGACCATCAGAGTTGTCCTTCTCCTAGACCAGTTGCCATCCAACCCAGTCTGTCCTGCTATTTACCCATAGCTGGAGGGAGAAGAAGAGGATTCACATCTTTCCCAAGGATATTAGCACGTAAGTGAATGTAATGGATTCGACTGGAATCGCCGATTCCTCAATCCAAGCCGTTATCCATTACTCCACCGTGCCTCATATATATATATATATATATATATATATATATATATATATATATATTCATTCATACATGTTTCATTAAATAATATAGACAAGTGTTGTCTATTTATTTTATGTAAATTCTTTTCATATCGTCTGATAAGTTTAATAACATTATCATTAAACAATGAAAGAAAATCACAATATTGATACATATTTTTTTAATCCAATCTAAGCATTCGGCTTACATAAGCCATTATCAAAGATGACAATTACACAATATATTAAGCAATACACGAACAAGACATTGATGATAGTCTGTTTTTGTTTACATGTATGATTTCCAAGAAACGATAAACACGTGCATATAAGACGCTGGAACCACCATAGCTCATGACGTCACACATGACCACGCGAGAGTGAATTCGATGAGTATTGAGTATGGAAAGCCGTTATATATATATATATATATATATATATATATATATATATATGATAAAAATATTGTTTTATGGTATCGAATATTTATGAGTAGATAGATAGTGGATACTGAGGTAAACACCAAGCGTAGGCAGTCTATTTCATACTTGAACACTACCTTTAGGCCATGTTTGTTTTGTGTTGAGTCGACTATTTATATATATGCAGGTCAATCATGCATTTTGGTTAACAAGTTCTATTCTATCATCCTAACGGTTATTGGGTAGGCGTTAACGGTTATATTTCAACTCTCGACGTTGTTGAGTAAAAATAATTGTGGATCTGAATGCTGTCATTTCTAGCTATTTTATAATGCTCTATGTTAACTCTTTTTTTTATTCATTATTCATTATTTATTACTTAATTATTTGCCCTTGATTACATTTACATGTGTTTATGTCTGAATTCGTAGTTTCTTAATTTGTCATTTACTGAATTTGTTTCAGAAATTTTCTTGTTCCTTTCTTATTTTATTATTGTGTTCAGTGGTTTCTTAACTGATTTGTTTAGTTCAAGCTACTGACTTAGTCTAAAGTATGTGGCATTATCTGCGTTGTATATAGTACGTATATTTGCATTTTTCATGCTGGTATTTTACAAGGTATTCGTTTTCAGTTTTCAATTTTTTTTTTAGTAAACTAGTAAAAACTTGTTTCTGTTTGAATTTTGAGATAAGATCTGATCGTTTATTTTGTAATTTGTGTTGGTCAGGGAAGGTGATTATGGCTACTTTCTCCTCCAGATAGAGTTTACAGTTTTTGGATTTATTGTTGTAGACTGATGCTGTTTGCATTACTTTCCACCATATATTTGGCGTATTTTGTTTTGAATTTCCTGTATATGTTTAAAAAGTGTTGTTCGCGTATTTACCATTTGTAAAGGATGTTTGGCGTGCGTAGTTTCTCTTTCCAGGCTCCTTCAATTACTCTTTTGTATATTTTTCGACGTTATCTACTGATTTTGGTATATTATATTGGTTACTGTCGATTATATATAATTTTTTTACAGCAAAAAACAAAAATTACATCAACATTTTTAGGCATTTAAAACAACATGCCTGGCCGCATACACAATTCCGGAAAATCCTTGTTGAAAGCACAACTATATTTAAACATAAAAACAATAAACAAAAACTAAAAATTCTTGAAGCTATATACATCAAACAGTTGAAGCCTAACCTGAACAAAATAAACTACGAAATCTCCACAAATATTCTTAAATGTCTATAATCTATAGCAGAAGCCATTGGTTTATACCAATGGCTTCCCATACTTAATACTTCTCGTTTTCACTCTCGCGTGGTCATGTGTGACGTCACGAGCTACGTTTTTCGCTTCCTTGGCAAATAAATAAGAGTTTGTTGTTACTTTGAGCTTATTCAAACAGCAACGGCGGGCCATTATTGTGGTTTCGTCCGTGTGTCGTTTGATTTATTAAAATTGTCATCTTTGATCATGGCTTATGTAAGCCGAAAGCTTAGATTGGATTAAAACATGTGTCAATATGGTGATATTCTTTCGTCTTTCAACGATAATGTGATTAAGCTTATCAGACAATACGAAAGGAACTTACTTAAAATAAATAGACAAAACTTGTCTACATTATTTACAGAAACATGCATCAATGAATATATATATATATATATATATATATATATATATATTGCAAGTTTGATTAAAGACTAACGAAACATTTTAGTTTAGGATTAAAAAAATTGGAAAATGTTTGTTTTCTGTTCCGACCATTTTCTTGATCGTGCGTAAATTGTCCAAATGTCTTTGAGTTTTCGGCTTGCAGATGCCAACCTACTCTTTAATAAATACCTTGGTGCTTTTATCTTTTGTGTCACGCTAAATCGTGATATGGGATAGAAATCAACTTAATGTAGTAAATTTAGTGGGAACGACTGTTAGTCATTTTAATAATTTAACAAATACAACAGTTATATTTAGTTAAAGAAAATTAATTACTATATAACAAATACACACAAATCTATATATATATTTATATAATATAGGTAGATTTTCCTGGCTCTCTAGAATTTACTTTATTCATTGCCACTCTACTTAGCGTATTGAGCAGGAAGTTTTAGCTTTACTACTCGCTTGCGTTTTTTCTTCTCCTTTGGACTAAAATGTTAAGGCACGGGTCGATTTATTTCGCCCTGTTTGGATGTTTTTAATTTTTTTTATTTCCAATTTTTTCCTCGGGTATCGATTTGTTTTGACATATCTACAAATTCTTTTTTTCCAACTGAGTATTACTATATATATATATATATATATATATATATATATATATATATATATATATATATATATAAAGAAGTATAGTCTTAAAGTGTGCTATATTTATGGGATAAAGTGCTCAATATCAGAGATAGAGCGTGTGTAAATATAAAAGTGAACATAGAAGTCAACACTTAGAGACGACAGTCTGTTTCATGCTAGATGCAATCATCGAGCCACTATGTTCACTTATATATATATATATATATATATATATATATATATATATATATCAAAATAAAAAGAAAGAACGGTCAGATTCATAATCCAGAGTTCTTCTGCATTTATTTTTAAAAAACAGTGCTCAATACACAGTAGAGCTTAATATAAGAATTAATTTTTTAAAATTAAATTAATTTAAAAAAAAAAATGTTTCCATTGTGACACAGGAATTACTATGTTTCAAAAACAAAACTAAAATCGATTTATTTCGTCCTGTTTGGATGTTTTTAGTTATTTTCTTTTTTTTTATTTCCAATTTTTTCCTCGGGTATCGATTTGTTTTGACATATCTACAATTTCTTTTTTTCCAACCGAGTATTACTATATATATATATATATATATGCTCCTGAAAAATCTATTTCGGTTGAGATCTCTGGGGAGGATGTGTGGGTTTGTAAACAGTGACTATTACGGCTAATAATGCAAGACTCTTCGGTAAATCGAATCGAGTTCTCTCAGTCACTGTGTGTATCTAAAAATAAATACGCTTAAATTCACCTTCTTCTCTGCCGTGAGCCAATGGCTTCAGGGTAAAATTTCCGACTGACGCGAATTCAACCGGTTTTCGATTCTAGCCAGAGGCAACCGGACGTCTATCCACACTGATGAGCTGTGATACAGCGAAAAAGTCTGTCCGTGGATGACAATATATATATATATATATATATATATATATATATATATATATACACACACATACACAAATTATTCACCCCCTTCCACAATTAAAAATAAAGCTGTAATACCTCATATTTTCATGGAAAATCCATAACCATTTCTTTACAAATGATGAAGTAATGGATTTGAAAGAATGTGCAGTGATGCCTACGACAATATTTATATGTCAAACAATAATACAAAAAAAAAAACCACCAAAAAAACATTTAACATAGCACAAAATTATTGACCCTCTTGCCTCAATAATCAATTGTGTATCCTTTATTCTTGCTTTTGTTTTTAATAGTTCCTTACAAGATCACGACACACACTGATAGGTATTTTGCTCCATTCTTCCTTGACAATAGCTTCTAGTTCCTCCAAATTAGAAGGCCTTCTTCCGTTTACTTTTTTCCTTCAAATATGCCTATAAATTTTCAATAGGGTTCAAGTCGGGACTTTCTGCAAGGTACATCATTTTGCAGTCATCTAAGTATTTTGTAACAATTCATTCCATGTGTTTCAGGTCATTGTCATGTTGGAACGTCCAGTGATTCCCCAAAGAGAGCTTTCAAGCACTTTATATTATTTTTAAGAATAGACAAAAACTGCTCTTTATCCATCATAGGGGCTGTACTCTCACTACTTCTCTTGGTTCAGAAGCAGCAACAAATCTCCAATGTAGAATGCTCCCACCACTGTGCTTACTTCTAGGGAGGGTATGTTTAGGTTTGGGAGCTTCATTCACTTTCCTTCATACATAACAGGAGTTCATATTACCAAATAATTCTAGTTTCATTTCATCTGACCATAAAACATAGTTCCAATATTTGCTCCCATGTTCTAGACGGCTTCTAGCATAAGCTAATCTGCATTTTAGGTGTTTAGCCTTAAGCAAGGAAGTTTTCCTTAGACGATAAACTCGAAGTCCAGTTCGATGAAAACATCTAGTAACTGTCTTTATCGATACAGTCAACCTTGATGTTTTTACATCATTGACAATGTCTTTTGTCATTAAGTGAAGATTCTTCAAGACATCGCTAACAATTTTGCTTTCCATTCTTTCAGAAATTAAACGTTTTCTGCCAGTCCTTAATTTATTTTCAACCCAATGAGATAATGCCGCGAATTGTCCATCAAGGAAAATTTAAATGCTTGGAAAGTTTGACATATCCATCAACATGCTTGTACATATCAACTATCTTCATGCCTTCTTGTCAAGTTCATCCATCTTCGCCACGGTTGCAAAATGAACGAGTTATCGCGATACATGGCACCCACATAGTGTCTTCTTCGTTCATACTTACCTGGTGTAGGGATCCGACCCTGCGCTGGTAGTATCCCGGCTACGACTTTCTTGGACCAGTTTGGACCAGCTATGACAAGCCAAGAGCAGCTATGACTAGCTTAGACCAGCTCTGATCAGCTTGGACAAGCTATGACCAGCTAAGACCAGATATGACTAGCTTAGACCAGCTATGAACAGCTTGGACAAGCTATGACCAGATATGACTAGCTTAGACCAGCTCTGACCGGTTTGGACCAGCTATGACAAGCCAAGAGCAGCTATGACTAGCTTAGACCAGCTCTGATCAGCTT
>OZ038519.1:65011399-65028899 GCA_964036315.1 Acanthosepion esculentum
CACACACACACACATATATATATATTACACACACACACACACATATATATATATTACACACACACACACATATATATATATTACACACACACACACATATATATATATTACACACACACACATATATATATATATATTACACACACACACATATATATATATATTACACACACACACATATATATATATATTACACACACACACATATATATATATATATATTACACACACACACATATATATATATATATTACACACACACACATATATATATATATATTACACACACACACACATATATATATATTACACACACACACACATATATATATATTACACACACACACACATATATATATATTACACACACACACACACACACATATATATATATTACACACACACACACACACACACACACACATATATATATATATATATTACACACACACACATATATATATATATTACACACACACACACACACATATATATATTACACACACACACACACACATATATATTACACACACACACACACACACACACATATATATATATATACACACACACAAAGACACACACATATAAACACATAAAACACACATAAAAACACACACACACATACACACACATACACACATAAAAACACACACATATACACACATATAAAAGCACTCATATACACACACAAAAACACACACACGCACATATACACACACACGGAAACATTTATATAGATGCATGCAAATATTAACGGTGAAAAGCAAAGTATAATGTTTTAATTTCTTTTCAATTTGCTTTTAATTAAATTATTCCGAAATTATTTAAGAAAATTAAAGACGTCTTTTTAGTAATGAAGCTGACTTGCATTTATTGTCGAAGCAGTTACGCGGGGTGGGGGTGGGTTGGGGGCGATTTAATTTCGTGCTGTCATTTTCCGACGCCATTCTTTACAGCAAAATACGTTTTTGCCGAATTCAACAGAAGCGGCGCGCGGTAAATTGAAAACAACGCGACGAGAAAAGATGAGATTTACTTCTTGATTTTTTTTCTCCACCAATCTTAACTTTGGCAAACCACGGCTGAAAGTAAGAAATCCTATGACTCAGCATTTACCAATACCCCCCCCCCGACGGAATTAGAATGAGGCACATGGTTAGTTTAATCTGAGGGTCCACGTTTCAAGTAACCAGTGTCAGGAGTGAAACCAGAATATTACGATCTTCCACATTTATGTAATAGAGGGTGCGGGGCTGATACTCTTATTTTTTTTTACAGTAAGGTTCACCATGCACTAGGCGCGAGAGCTACTCGTGGTAGAGGGATACGTTAAAGGGTAGTATATATAGATAGGAGGGGAAGATAACGGCAGACTCTAGACTTGAACAGGTTTAAATTGTAGTGGTAAGCGGAAAGAAGCTGTTTGAGAGGAATTTACTTCTCGTCGATGGAATACGGGGGGAATGTGGTTGGTTTGCTACTATGTAAGTGGCATGGCAAATCCTAACCATAACGGTCAGACCTGGCGGAACCAAGGAATGTAGTTCGTCCGAGCACTTTCCATGGTAGTCACAATAGAGCCGTAAGAGATTCACCACACCCCGCCTCTGTGTGTTTGTGAGTGAGTAAGTGAGTGAGTGTGTGTGTGTGAGAGAGAGAGAGAGAGAGAGACATACACATAAAAAACACACACACATAAAAAAAACACACACGCATTCACACACACACATAAAAACACTGCACACACAGAGAGAGAGAGAGAGAGAGAGAGAGAGAGAGAGAGAGAGAGAGAGTAATTCTTCTCCCACAAGGACTCGAAGCCGCTTTTGATATCCATCAAGACTGGAAAGTGAGGTCTGGGCTGCTCCTGCCCAAATATGGCAACACGGCTCCATTTTCAGCCTAATCTAGTTTTTATAAAGCTATAGGATAGCATGAGGAGTCAGGTAATTACTGGAGCGGTGCTGGGAGCTGATCATTTTACCTGCATCTTTAGTCATGAACTTATATAAGGAATTCCACTTGAGGTCAGGTGTGTGTTTGAGGTCCAATATCCTCTGAAGGCACAGGGTCTCCTCGAGGGGATATCAGTTCATCGTGACTGGCGGTAGTTTGGTGTTGAAATTCCAAACAACAGGCTTGACTCGTCCTTGGCTGCAATTCGCCCGAAAAACAAAAACAATGGAGAAATCATACAACACTCCAATGCCCAGACCCCGCGGCCGCTATCCAGTTGGCGTTGGTACTCTTTAGTGGAATTAGGGAGAGTTTTGGTTGGAATCCCTGAGTCGAATATTCCATTATAACATTAAGAGGAAGAGAGAATCGATATTACACTCTAGTCCCAGACTAAGAACCGGAGAGCTGCGGTCCGCTAATCAAGCTAGCCTCAAGGTATGTCTAGGTAACGTAATGTTTGTCGCCTCGTAAAGTGAAATCGGCGATCAGAGTTCAAATTTTGGCCAAGTCGATATATACCAGCCTCCCCACGTGGTAGGATGTGACACAAGGCCGAGTTTAATGTGGGACAAACCGAGCCCGTAGGTTCGGCCAAAAATTCCCCGTAGACCCCGCATAAAACAGGGTCGGGTAGCTGTTTCCAGAGACGAGAATCAGCCCTTCAACATAGTCTCGTCTGGGGATCCCCTCTGCGTAAGAAGCCTTTAACCTAACTCGAGACTGCATATATGCAATAGTATCATTTATTTATAGAATTTTACAATATTTATGAAAATTAGTATTTTCCAATGAATTTCTATAGATGCCTTTAGTATTTGCTATATGACTAGATATGGAATCATTAGAGGGAATGAAAGTTTGGATGGATTTGTTTCATAAATCCTAGCCATAATATTCCAGGTTCCATAAAGAGCTAGGATTCAAATCATTTCGAATGCATTCCTATAGTAAAATCATTTGCAATGAATTTCTATAGATGCTTTTAGTATTTGCTATATCACTAGATATGGAATCATTAGAGGGAATGAAAGTTTGGATGGATTTCTTTCATAAATCCTAGCCATAATATTCCAGGTTCCATAAAGAGCTAGTATTCAAATCATTTCTAATGCATTCCTATAGTAAAATCATTTGCAATGAATTTCTATAGATGCTTTTAGTATTTGCTATATCACTAGATATGGAATCATTAGAGGGAATGAAAGTTTGGATGGATTTCTTTCATAAATCCTAGCCATAATATTCCAGGTTTTAATATTTGCTACGTCAATATCTATGTTCATTAACCTAATACTAAGTTTGGCCTTATTCTACTAGCCAAGAAGAACGAAAACTTAAATCACTCATTCCGTCGATGAAATCGATAACCGTCATTATTTCGTAAATGACTGCAAGGGTATTTAACGGTTGGATTAGCTGCACCCGGCCGCTTGACATACCCCATTTCGTTTTTCGTCTTCAGTATGGTTACCACTTTCAGTTTCTAAGCCGACAGACATTTATTTCCACAGAATATCTTTCAAGTTAGAAATGCTACTACACAAGTTCGCGGTGGTGGGTGATGGTGGAGTGGGTGCAATGTATCCCCACCCCCGAAGCAAGGTCTATACAATAATTACAATTCTTTGTCTAATCACAAAGATTACGGCAAATGCAGTATTGAAGCTTTAGAACTGGGGACACAGATAATCTAACAATCCATTAGCAACCATTTTGCCTCTACAGGTAAAAGTTATTAAAATCTCTTCCCCGGCGTAAACGTGTATAGTCGTTTTTCCCGAAATAGTCCTTTTCAGACACGGACGAATAACCACGTCCAAATTATTCAAACAGGCGTGTATATACGTCAAATTTTTATTCTTTTTATGCCCTTTAAGAGCTTGAAATGATTCCAATTGACAAGTCATACGCCTGGTAGAGGTGTTTGCACCTGCTCAGGTAATTCAAGGTGTCCCAGGTTCTTAGTTGCTATATTGAAAACAAATAAAAATATACGTCTGAAAAGGAAACGTTTTTTTTTCCCAAAATAATTGGTAGTGAAATGGTTAATACAATTTTGAGACAATGCTGGCTATATACAATAAACTTATTCGAGAGTGAAAACAAAAGAGGGAAACAATTGTAAAGTACCAGGACCTTGCTGGAGACCTAGTCGGAGTTAGCTCCTCCTCGGTTTTTTAATCCTTCAACAAGGGTCTCTCTCCCTCGAGTATAAATACTGGCTGACCCTTCTCTTTCTCTCTCTTTTTTCGACTTAGGCCAATATGTGACCTCTCACAGATACAGCGTTTCCCAAATTCTGGGAACGCGCTAAGAACAATACACGTACGTACGAACACTTACAACACACGCACATAATTTCTCCATACAAACACTATGTAACTTTTCATGTCTTTGTGTATTAATATATATTTGTTTACCCATAATATATATTTGTTTACCCATGTATATCGGTCTTGTTTGTTTTCTTTGTCTTCTTTGGACTTAATTAAAGCCCGACATTCTCATGTAGCTGGACCGGCCAGCAGGGAATTTTAACCTTCTTATATCTCTTCACATCTTCACCCCCACAATCCGCTACAACCTGAGAGAAAAGTCAGACATGCGATTTAAAATATTTGGCACTGTTGGATGCGTGCTAAAAGATATTTGGCACAAAACTGGTTGATACTTGACTCGAAGGTGAGAATGTCCGTATGACAATAGCCTAGTCTATGATACCGAATATTAACTTTATCAGTTAATTTCTTAATTTTTTAAAACGTTTATATTTTATCAATTACTGTAACTATATTTTTATTTTTATATTTTTTTTTATTTATCGTTGATGTAGAGCGCCCATACTGTCTCGCCAAATCCATTACTCGCACGTCTTCCTTAGGAGTTTTTTTTTCTTTTTTTATAATTTACTTCTTTAACTCGAGTGAAATCATACAATTTGGCTTTTCACCACTGCTCTTGATACTTACTTTCTTCCGACCAGTGTCAGTAAAGGAATTTTGCAAAATAACGACAAAAAAGACCCAACAGAGATCCTTCCAGAGGCAACACGTGTACTGCGAGTGGAGATACTCTTGAAGCTTGATGCTAGCTGTGTCAAATAGCCAATGCTTAACTGAAACTCACTCGTTTCTCAAAATTCAGCTCGTATCCCAAAGCGTCGGCCGAACTCCGCCTCGGAGATATATATATGTAGGAGTCACGGTGGAGTAATGGATAATGGCTTGGATTGAGGAATCGGAGAGCCGAGTTCGAATTCCAGCCGAATCCATTACAGTCACTTACGTGCTAATACCCTTGGGAAAGGTGTGAATCCTCTTCTTCTCCCTCCCAGTTATGGGTAAATAGCAGGACAGACTGGGTTCTATAGCCTTGGATGGCAACTGGTCTAGGAGAAGGACAACTCTGAATTCAAAACCCGAGGAGGGTCGTTTGGGGACCTTGTGGCACCCAGTGCACCAGGTCTCTGTATTCGTCCCTTCAAAAAGTGTGGATGGCCCTGCACGAAGCCTTCACCACTATAATCAAATCTCATATGTCGGTGTCGGGCTCTCAGTTTCTAGGAACTGATCTGCCTGACCCTCATACGTCGAATTCGACAGGAGAGTCGATCATATATATATATATATATATATATATATATATATATATATATATATATATATATATATATATATATATATATATTGCTTTTTGGAAGGTAACTTTCGCTGTTGCAATGTCCTACCTGTAGATTACTTAAGGTGTGTGTGTGTGTGTGTGTGTGTGTAGGGGGTAATTTTTGGATTAGACAAACATCTACTGCAGGAAACCAGGTCGACCCGGTCAAGAAAGACAACAACGCAGAAGAATTTACGCTATTTTGGGGGTGGTTGTTCTCTTTATTATCATATTCACGACATTTCGGCCGTTGTACACCCCCAGCCTTCTTCAGGATCTGTCTTTTTCTGAGATGAGGTATTGTAATTGTTTACATTGTTCGGACTGTTGTCCTCATCTTTATTGTCATATTCACGACTTTTCGGCCGTTGTTCGCATCTTCAGGTGATATACGTTGTAAATTCGAATAAAGGGTTCGATTCGAAATTCCAACCTGAAGAAGGCCAAAACGTTGTGAATATGACAATGAATAGAGTAACAGACCGACTAATGTAAATCTGTCAATAGTTACAATTCTTCATTTCAGAAATATAGACAGATAGCACAAAAGAAATTTGACAACTACCAGATGAGAATAGGGTCATCAAAGTCGGTCCCACATTAAGGAAAGGCCTTCAGACTGTGCGTTTCATTTATTCTTCGCTGTTACCATGAAGTTTGCTTCGAAAATTGTACCAAATTATTATTTGAAAACTATTCAGAAGTATTGTCCCCTTTTCTTCACGTTATATAGTTTTTTGTTCTGATGATTTTCGTATGCAGTTTTTATAATTGTTATTGTAAAAAGGCATATTTCATTTCTAAACATGTCATTGGCCATCAGCTGACGTACAACTAGTCAATTATGTGCCATGCGTGATACACGCTTAGACGATCATATATCTTTCGATACATGGCTAACGAGGCAGATTTTTTCCCGAAGTAGGTTGCCATTTCTTTCTGCGGTAGACCAGTTGCCATCCATCCAAGCTGGAGGGAGAAGAAGAGTCATACCTTTCCGAAGGTAAGTGAATGTAATGGATTCGACTGAAATTCGAACTCGGCCCTCCGATTCCTCAATCGAGCCGCTATCCATTACTCCACCGTGACATACAAAGCACTTAATTTGTGTAATTCATTCATTTATGCGTTAATAAATCTTCGTCTGTTTTTAAACTCGGCTCGTGTCGTCTGTCTTCGTTGTGTGCCCATATAAATTAATGTTACCTCAAATATTTGTTTGAACTATTTTTTTCGTAGTTGTTTTTTTTTTAACGAATAAAAAACGCTATAGTTCGTTTTGCTGTCGACATTCTGCCTTCTTACAAGTGACAGTTAGTCCTTTCTTATCCTTTTCCCTTTACTACCCTGTCTAGAAGGACCTGCCGATTTCTAACGACGTCAAATTCTGTTTCGAGCAATGTAATCGTGGTACTTTTCGTTCTTTCGAAAAAGAAAAAAAAAAAAAAAAAAAATTAAACACAAATATTTTCTCGGCTATCTGAAAGTGAGTAATTCTAGAAGGGTTAGAGGTTGAGAACAGAATGTACACAAGATCAGTCAAAAGCAGACCTATGTCATCAGTTCGTGTGTAAGCCTGTTCAGGTGTACGCAGTGACACCCCCGAAAAATTGGGGCCAAGAGAAATTAGGGCAATTCCTGGGTGGGTGATTTTGGGGCTGGGGCTGGTCGTAGTGGGCAGTCAGTGTTATTTGCGCACGCGCCTATACAGATATCTCCATCCGCTCGAGAAAAGACTATGTTTATTTTTCTACTACTACTGCTACTACTACGACTGCTGCTGCTGCGATCTGAGACAACGCAACAGTGACTTCAACGAAATCACCCACTCTAACTTTGGAATTTAGCAGAGGGCATACTACGTAGCTTTTCTAAACTATCACATAGACAGACGTCTTGATAAAAAATATATCGTTTCTGGCTTGTCACGATGTTTAGCGGTTAGCAGAGGGTTGTACTCTGATAAACCACAGTGCGATATACTTTTTTTTGGTAGATTTTTACGTTACAGAATTTATTTTTATATAAAATTGGAATTACCTGTAACATATATGACGTAATAATTAATATTTGGGGATAAAACTAAACAATTTCTTGTATGTTATGATTGTTAGACAGTCATAAATAATTTTTTTTTGTTTATCAACTTTATTCTGCCAATAATAGTATAAAATTGTATTTTCTGGCTATATGTTTAGAGATTCTTGATAAAATCCCAAGAAGAATCAGCAATATTATTCGTCCTGACCTGGTATCTCGGCTTCAGTCACTTTCCTACCGCCATAATATATCTTCCCTGTGCTTTTTCTGTAAATACACTCATCGTAATTGTTCTGATGAACTTTATAAACACTATTTTGTCTTGTTTTGTGGCATATCAACCTCAATGGGTTGTTTAATGCCGACAATTTTTATTGCTGGTAATATTTTTTCTCTTCAAATATCTATTCCTGGTAATATTTTTTCTTCAAAAAGGTATTGCTGGTAATAATTTTTTTTACAAAGTATTTCTTGTTATTAAAACCTATTTTTACACTTTCATAGTGTTTTGACTCCAGATTGGGTGTCAACTATTTGCCTATAGCTGGGACCCTAACAGGTGATATTTCGGGTCAGGGTGAACCTGGGAACACTAGCAATGAAGAGGTGGTTCCACGCTACTCAAAACCTCCTGATCAGAGGGATTGCTGCTGGATGTAGTTTATCGTCTTACTCAGGACGCAGATGTAGTTTATCGTCATACCCACAACTATTTTGTTTAGTTTCTTGTAAATATATATTTTAAATTGTAAATACACATTGGGGTTACATATTTAAGATTGTCGTTTTATACCCCCCCCCCACAACCACAGACAAAATTGCAGCTATGGAGACTTGTTAGGACTTCATAGAGAATTTGAGATATTATAGTGGAAGTAGTAAGAATGGTAAGTAAGAATGTGTTGTTTTGGTGTAAGGAATCCTGTGGGATGTTTGGGTCAGTAATTGTAGCTAGCTAAGTTTAATTATAAGATGTGAGAAGTCCAGATTTGCACTATCGCCTCTTTTGACCCTGTGTCACATTTTTATACATTTACAAAATAAATATTACTTACATCTATGTTACATAGACTTCATGAATTTAAGCGCCGTACTAGATTGGCGGCAAGGTCTCATCATTTTACAGTTAAAATGTTTAGACGTAATCGCAAGTTCTATGCAGATAGTTTCTTCTATCTCACTTCACGCTTGATCTCCAAAAATGCAATGCCAATCTTGATTAATCTTCTATTGTTTTCGCTCCTTAATAATATTTATCTTTTTTCTTTCACCCCCCCCAGTGACCTTTTGTGGGTCTTAGTGGCTTTACTGCCTTGCATGGGGTGAATTGACTTTCAAAACTATATTTTCACCATTATTTGAAATTACTTGACACTTATCGTGTCGCTCGATAAGTGACAAGTCATTTCAAATAATGGCGAATATATAATTTCTTTTTTTAGAAACAAAGAAAAGTGTGTTGGATTGCTCTGTGGTATCCGTCTTCTTATAAACTAGAAGCAGCAGGATTTGGGTTTTATACAACTCTACTGGAAATTCCATTGACAGAGTTACTAAGCAATAAGGAAGTCTTTAAAAAATGGTAACAGAAGAACACTTCTACTCAAAATCAGAAAAAGAAAGCTGAAATTTCTTGGACACATAACGAGGAAAGAGGGTTTGGAAAACTTAATCCTCACTAGTCATATTGAGGGCAAGAAAGATAGGGGAAGGCAGTAAGCCACTTATCTGACGAATTTTGGTGGGTGGATGGCAGAGAAGTGGCCTTAGCAAAGGGAGAAAAACTGTTAAGAGACACACGAGATAGAAAGTTGTGGAGAGCCATGATCGACTATATTCTAAAGGGCACATAGTAGAAGACGAAGAAAAAACTTTAAATCTATTCTTTTCCAACTTTTAATTGCGTTTTAAAAGTAGCGTGTGGTACCTTTTTCAGAAGTGCTGGTTGCTACTGGTAACTTATCTACCAATTTAGAGGCACTAAAAAGGCGTTATTCTTACAGACAGCCTTGACAGAGGTCAATAAGTTTGGATAACATGAACCAAGTTTTTTTTTGTTTTTTTTTTTAGTAATCTTGCGATTTGTAAATGTTATTTGTTGATATAAAGTCATGTTCATGAAGTAACCAGTACTTAGTTATTCATTCAGTCTATCTACTCGAGACAAGAACAGCCAGCATACAAAGACGGCATAGAATACTGGACAATTTCCTCATAGACGAAGAGATGCGAGGCAACAGAAATATGGCTCTACAGAAGGATGCTGAGGATATCATGGAATGAAAATGTGAGCAACAACGAAGTTTTAAAGAAAATGAAAACAAAAAGGACGCAGCGTCAGAAAGAGATAGTTGAAATTTCGATGATACATAATGAGGAAAGAGGGCTTGGAAAATTTGACACTCAAAAGACAGTGAAGACAACTGGGACAGAGGAAAGCAGTGTATAACTTACTTAGACAGCTTGTGTAAATGGATGGCAGAATAGCAATTAGGAGATATATACTAAAAAGATAAACTTTACGAAGAGTCACAAAGGATAGGAAATTGTGGAAAGCAACCACACCCTGAAGGGACACGGTACAAAGAAGAAGAAATATAGTGTAAATAATTTAGAAAGTGCTTTAAACAGAAGACAGAAAGTGTGACACCGAAATCCGAAGTCGCATTGGGATAGCAAAAGATGCCTTCCAAAAGCTAAGCAAAGCATCGTGTTACTGGATCTGACGTTACCTATTAAGTAAATGCAGATAAGATAGCCAGCTATTTTTTTATAATGATGCTCATCCTGTACAAGGCCTGAGAGCCACTCGAGGTAGAGGGTTATAGAATAAGAGGCACAGCTTATGTCGATATGTGTAGAATATAACAGTTAACCGTAGACTTGAATAGCTTAAAATTGCAGTGGTCAGGAAAGCACCCTCTTGGGAGTTGGTTCCACTGATCAGTGATTCGTGGGATGAAGCTGAGTGGAACTTACTCCTTGCCGATGGAATACGGAGGGATTGAGGGTGGTTTGCTAAAATGGGCGTGGCATGGCGCGTCCTAGTCGTGAAGGTTAGAACTGGTGGAACTAAAGAATGTAGTTCGTCTGAGCACTTTCTATGGAAATAGCGATCGAGCAGCGAGAGGTTTGCGACGTTACGTCTGTGGGGAAAGGGGTTGTAGGGTGGAAAATAAGTCATCACTGACAAAGACGCGGAGACGCTTATAAATGTATACAGTGCAAGGTGAGCCGCTGCTGCCCGGCACTACACAGCCTCTCAGATTCAAGTACTAGCTGTTGGGAGATTTCTTTACATTCGTTTCCCCAGGAAAGGGCAAATATGGACACAAAGTCGGTTTCATGTGAGAGCATTGTGCCACAAGGGTGCCAGGGCGATCTACCATTTACTTTTAGTACAGAGGGGAGGGGCTGTCCTAGGGTTGAAATTCCGAGTTCCTGGCTAGCTTCAGACAGGAAATATCGATTATAATCAACTTCCGCCGCACATTTATACATCTGCTGGCGAAGCTTGGCCAAGAATGAAAACGTAGAACTCAGAGCTGTTCGGTCTTTTGCTATAACAATCGAGCCAAATTTGAAAAACAATTAAAGGTAGAGTAGAGAGAAGAGGGGAAGAGAGAGAAAAGAGTGAAGAAGAGGGGAAGAGAGAGAAAAGAGTGAAGAAGAGGGGAAGAGAGAGAAAAGAGTGGTGAAGAAGAGGGGAAGAGAGAGAAAAGAGTGGTGAAGAAGAGGGGAAGAGAGAGAAAAGAGTGGTGAAGAAGAGAGAGAAAAGAGTGGTGAAGAAGAGAGAGAAAAGAGTGGTGAAAAAGAGAGAGAAAAGAGTGGTGAAAAAGAGAGAGAAAAGAGTGGTGAAAAAGAGAGAGAAAAGAGTGGTGAAAAAGAGAGAGAAAAGAGTGGTGAAAAAGAGAGAGAAAAGAGTGGTGAAAAAGAGAGAGAAAAGAGTGGTGAAAAAGAGAGAGAAAAGAGTGGTGAAAAAGAGAGAGAAAAGAGTGGTGAAAAAGAGAGAGAAAAGAGTGGTGAAAAAGAGAGAGAAAAGAGTGGTGAAAAAGAGAGAGAAAAGAGTGGTGAAAAAGAGAGAGAAAAGAGTGGTGAAAAAGAGAGAGAAAAGAGTGGTGAAAAAGAGAGAGAAAAGAGTGGTGAAAAAGAGAGAGAAAAGAGTGGTGAAAAAGAGAGAGAAAAGAGTGGGGAAGAGAGAGAAAAGAGTGGGGAAGAGAGAGAAAAGAGTGAACAAGAGAGATGGAGAGAAAAGAGGGAACAAGAGAGATAGAGAGAAAAGAGCAAAGGGGAGAGAGAAAAGAGAAAAGGGGAGAGAGAAAAGAGAAAAGGCGAGAGAGAGCAAAGGGGGGTGAGAGAGAAGAGAGAGAAAAGAGCGAGAGAGAGAGAGAAAAGAGCGAAAGAGCGAGAGAGAGAGAGAAAAGAGCGAAAGAGCGAGAGAGAAAAGAGCGAAAGAGCGAGAGAGAGAGAGAAAAGAGCGAAAGAGCGAGAGAGAGAGAGAGAAAAGAGCGAAAGAGCGAGAGAGAGAGAGAAAAAAGCGAAAGAGAGATCTCCCAGCTCTGAAATAAGGCATAGATTATAAAACCAAGATTTCGAATGCTGATTTTCAAGGCAAGCAGCTCCCTCCCACCTGAATGACTGACGCAACATGATCCTTTCTTCATACGACAAAAATAAGCCTAATAACTATCTACTTTATCTAGTATTTGGGGAGTTTAGACGAATGATCGTTTTTCGAACGTGGGTTAAAAATGATAGGCTGGAGGATTTAAGTCAGCCGGCCGAGTGTTTCCCACTGATGGACAGCGACATGCGCTTGTTTATTTTCTTTGACAAAAGACAATACTAAACATATTTCCCCTCCCCATTGTAGACGAAAGCTTGTGTTTTATTTGAAGTATTAAAAGGGGTGCGCGTAGCAAGACAACACAAGGACATTTGACGCGTGTAAACAGGCAGCGGGTTATGCAATACTTGTGCACATATTGGGTAAAAGGGTGGGGATGGGTTGAAGAGAATTCGATTGGAAGCAAAAGACATGGACTTGCCTTCTAACTAAAGTCGACACGCACAGAAACACACACACACACACACACACAGAGAAAAAGTGACAGAGAGAAACACACACACACACACACAAAAAGTGACAGAGAGAAACACACACACACATAGACACACACAAAAAGTGACAGAGAGAAACACACACACACACACAAAAAGTGACAGAGAGAAACACACACACACATAGACACACACAAAAAGTGACAGAGAGAAACACACACACACAAAGTGACAAAGAGAAACACACACACACACACACAAAGTGACAAAGAGAAACACACACACACACACACAAAGTGACAAAGAGAAACACACACACACATAGACACACACAAAAAGTGACAGAGAGAAATACACACACACACACACAAAAAGTGACAGAGAGAAACACGCACATACACACACATACAAAAAGTGACAGAGAGAAACACACACATACACAAAAAGTGACAGAGAGAAACACACACACACACACACACACACACATACAAAAAGTGACAGAGAGAAACACACACACACACACACAAAAAGTGACAGAGAGAAACACACACACACACACAAAAAGTGACAGAGAGAAACACACACACACACACACACAAAAAGTGACAGAGAGAAACACACACACACACACAAAAAGTGACAGAGAGAAACACACACATACACAAAAAGTGACAGAGAGAAACACACACACACACACATACAAAATGCGACAGAGAGAAACACACACACACATACATACACACACATACAAAAAGTGACAGAAAGAAACACACACACAGAAAAAGTGACAGAGAGAAACACACAGAGAAAATAACAGAGAAAAACACACACACAGAGAAAGTGACAGAAAAACACACACGCAGAGAAAGTGACAGAAAAACACACACGCACATACAGAAGAGAGATAGAGAGAGAGAAACACACATGTGCGTCTACGGTAACTATTCAGCATATATTATATTTTTATAAAAGAGGAGAGAGAGAGAGAGAGAGAGAGAGAGAGAGAGAGAGAGAGAGAGAGAGAGAGAGAGAGAGAGAGAGAGAGAGAGAGAGAGAGGAGACGAAGAGCGTGAAGGAAAGAGAGAAGAAAACAACGAGAAAGATAGAAAGAAGCAAAGAGGGGCAGCGGAGAAGAAAAGAGAAACAAAGAAAGAGATATGAGAGCGTAAGGAGAAGGAGGAGGATTGAAAGACAAAAGAAAGAGGATATAGGAGGAAGGATAGAAGGTGAGAAAAAGAAGGTATTAGACAGAGGGAGAGAGAAAGAGAAAAAGAGAGTAAGAGATAGATGTAGTTACCTTCTCTCTCTTTCTTATACTATTTTCGGTTTTCCGAATTACGTAATCGTAAATCCGAAAATCCTAACGATGGTCAACGTTTTCAAAACCTTTACTGAAGTCGTCCAACAGCGTATTGCCTGTATTTAGATAAAATAAATAAGGCTATATATATATATCTCCGACAAATGCCGAGTAAGACGTCTTGATAATGTTGTGGTTGTCAAGCCAACATATGTACTTACTTACTTACTGAGAGAGAGAGAGAGAGAGAGAGAGAGAGAGAGAGAGAGAGGGGCGATATATATATATGTATATATATTTATTTAGGCAGCATATCTTAATTCAAGCATGTGTCATTAAATAATATCTACATGCCTTTATTTTTATAATAATTAACTTCTTGATGTTAAGTTGAACTTCAGCAAGAAAAACGCCGTAGTTTTTATTAACCCAAGTACTTTCGATCACCTCCGAGATCATCTTCAGGGGTGAATTGCGAGGACAAACTTAATGTAACTGTGATTGTTGTGATGTTGATTTTTGTAAACACGCTTGATCCTAGTAAAAAAATAAAACTAATTATATACTATACTAAATTGAACACAACCAACTTACATCATACGCAATAACTCTTGTCAGTCAACTAGTGCTTTGGAAAAGACCAACATTGTATATCAGTTTAAATGTCCTTTGGGAGATTGTATCTGTGACAAAAAAAAAGTAAGTACATATGTTGGCTTGACAACCACAGCATTATCAAGACGTCTTACTCGCCATTTGTCGGATAAAAGTTCTATTGCACAACATCTAAAAACACATTCCTGTCCACTTTCACAATACAGAAATATACTTGTCAACAACACCAATATGCTACACCAGAAAAATAATAAACGAAAACTTGAAATTCTCGAGACCCTCACTATCAAAATCAACCAACAGTCAACAAAATTTATTACGTCTGTAGTAGCAACATTATAGAAATCATTTGACGAACATTTAATGCCATTTTGGATTTCCAACATCTCTGATTAGCTCCCTTATATTGTGGACGCTTGTTTACATAACACCATAGCTAAAACAGATAAATTTAAAATTTTTAAATAATTATAACGGATCGCGTTCACGCGTGTTTTCAAAAATCACAACGCTCACAGTTACATAAAATGAATAGACATAGTATGTTAGGAAATGTACGTCCTTATGATATATATATATATATATATATATATATATATATATATATATATATATTACACACACACGCCAATATCCTACGCCATGAAAATAATAAATAAAAACTTCAAATTCTCGAGGCCCTCTCTATCAAAAGCAATCAACCAACACTGAACAAAATTTAGTATTAGTGTAGTAGCAATGTTTTAAAATGCATTTGAGTTGACTAACATTTAACATCATGTTGCAATTTACCATCTCTGGTTACGTACCTTGCAATGGGAAGGCTTGTTTACAAAAACAAAAGTCACCATCACAACGGTTACAGTTACATTAAGTTTGCCTTCGTAATTCACCCCTGAGGATGATTTCAGTAGAAACCAAAAGGTACCTGGATTAGCAAAAAAATACGGCGCGATCTTTGATGAATTTCAACTTAACATCAAGAAGCTAATTAGATAACTAGAAAGGATTATTGTAAAAATGAAGACATACTACGTGTATATTATTTAATGAAACATTATATAAGTTGAATTTAAAAAAATAAAAAAAACAGATATTAAGGGTCCATAGATTGTATTTTATTTCCCTAGGAATGGGAATTTTTTCCTGGTTCCTTAGATCGCATTTCCAAGAATAAGAGAAAAACTATTCTCTGTATTATTTTATTATTCTGACTATGTTTCTTTTATTCTTGGAAATGCCATCTCTCTCTCTCTATATATATATATATATAGAGAGAGATAGATAGAGAGAGAGAGGCACGACGGAGTAATGGATAACGGCTTGGATTGAGGAATCGGAGAGCCGAGTTCGAATCCATTACATTCACTTACGTGCTAATAACCTTGGGAAAGGTGTGAATCCTCTTCTTCTCCCTCCAACTATGGGTAAATAGCAGGACAGACTGGGTTCTATAGCCTTTGATGGCAACTGGTCTAGGAGAAGGACAACTCTAAATTCAAAAGCTGCGGAGGGTCGTTAGGGGACCTTGTGGCATTCGCTGCACCAGGTCCCTGTATTTGTCCCCCCCAAAAAGTGTGGATGGCCCTGCACAAAGCCTTCACCACTATAATCAAATCTCATGTGTCGGTGTCGGGCTCTCAGTTTCTAGGAACTGATCTGCCTGACCCTCATACGTCGAATTCGACGGGAGAGTCGATCATATATATATATATATGTGTGTGTGTGTGTGTGTGCGTGTGCGAGTCTGTGTGTGTGTGTGTGTGTGTGTGATATAAGTGGTTATTATTGCTCCTGATTAGGCGTGTAAGTTAGATACGGAAGAGTGAGTTGCCCATTTATTCAGCAGATAAAACCGAGTCATGCCAGGTGGCATTCAATGTCGATAAAAATGCGAGGGTCAAATTTCAAATTTCACTTGGATCCAGCTGGCTGTATGGCGGTCAGACGATTTAACTGAAACGAAAACTTTGCTTTCTCCTTCTCATGTTGTCTCTAAACAATATATTAAATAAAGCTAGATCTCAGCCAACGTATAAAGATGGTTGAGTTGCGACAGTCCTACCGCTAAGACGACGATCACCGAGACCCGAACAAGGATGAAAATGAAGCAGTATTTTAAGAAGCGAAAAGTAGTTTATAAATTGCCAATTCTCGGCGTGACCAAGAAAGAATTCAAATTTTAATTTTGATGTTTTGTTAGATTCTTGGGGAGCTGAAAACTTTTCATCACCCCCTTCATCGTAGCGTTTGCTTACAAATTCTTTATTTTATTTTAAAGTTTAATTCATCGAGCCTTTGTTTATGTTACAAGGATGATCACAACATATTTTACTAAGTAAATACTTACTTCAAAGTAAAAATAAATTATGACCTTGTGTCCTTTGTAAAACATAAACACATTTATTTACTTACGAAAATCTTATATTACAAAAAAATAAATAAATAAAATGAAGAATGAACACGTTTCATGACATTGTTGATATACACGTATATCTCTCTACGACGGAGTAATGAACAACTTCCTGGTCTAACTGAAAACCCATCCAAAACCAGAATAAACAATCTGATGTAAAAAAAGACAAGAGGAAAAGCTATTCTTAGTCGACACGTCCTGCCTTGATAAAGTCCTTCAGAGGATATATAAGAAAATAAAAAAAAAACCCTAAAGATTTAGGAACAACCTACCTAGGTTTCATCTAAATGGATCTTCAGGGTATTACCCTGAAGATCTATTTAGGGGAAACCTAAGTAGGTAGATACTAGCTCATTAGGATTTTTAATTTATTTTCTGCTCTATTTAGCGTTTTACGTTTTAGCTTATTTACTCGATTGGTTCCCCCCCCCCTTTGCACTGGAAAT
>OZ038519.1:65031399-65033899 GCA_964036315.1 Acanthosepion esculentum
TAAGAGTAGAAACAAGATAAATGAACATTTAATTTTATTTAAGGAGAGTACTGGACTGTCACGTGATATCTGTCACCCTGTATGGCAGCGAATGGAAAGAGATTCGAAGCAGAAGAATTATGTTTTTACTTAAATATTTGTGTATATATAAATAACGTATAACAATAAAATATATTAAATTAATTGTCGGGCTTAGTCTCTTTCGCAGTGTGTTAAGTCATTTGTTTACGTTAAGATACGCTTCGAGCAGATATGGACGTTTGAGGAAACTCATGGGAAACTTGTAGCTTAAAAGCAGTAAAATCGACTATTCTATCCAGACGCTCCTTCGCAGCTAAACTGGTTTGGTACGTTTCGTTTTACGGCATATCAACCTCAATGGGTTATTTAATGCCGACAACATTTTTAGGATAGATTCGTATGAATAGAATATGTATTCTTTGGTTTAGATTGGTTTGGTTTATTTTGTTTTACGGCATATCAACTTCAATGGGTTATTTAATGCCGACAACATTTTTAGGATAGATTCGTATGAATAGAATATGTATTCTTTGGTTTAGATTGGTTTGGTTTATTTTGTTTTACGGCATATCAACTTCAATGGGTTATTTAATGCCGACATTATTTTGTTGTTGGTAATATTTTTTTCAGAAATCTATTTCTGGTATTAATTTTCTTTCAAATATGTATCGCTGGTAATATTTTTTTTCAGAAATGTACTGCTAGTAATAATATTTTTTTTTACAAAGGATTTCGGGTATTAAAATCTATTTTTACACTTTCGTAGTGTTTTGACTCCATTTTTTTTTGTTTGGGTGGAACTATTTGCCCATAGCTGGGACCCTAACAGATGCTACCACCCCGGGTCAGGGTGGATCTGGGAACGCCAGCAATTAAGAAGCGGTACTACGCTCCTCAAAACCTGCCTTGGTGTTGGACGTAGTTTATCGTCTTACCCAGGACGCGGATGTAGTTTATCGTCTTACCCGGGACGCGGATGTAGTTTATCGTCTTACCCGGGACGAGCTAAACAAGCTATATTCTGTGTAGGATACAGGTTCGATTCCTCTCGGAGGACGCATATTTTTTTTATGAACTTTCTCGGACGTTCAGACCGGTAAATGTTGTTAATACTGTTTATTATAAACAGAGCGTTTACTTAATAAATAACGTATAACAATAAAATATATTAAATATACCTATGAGTGATTATATGCGGTTATATATTATTGAAAATTCCAGGCAAAGAAATTATACCTACTGAGACGAGTTAATTTAAATGCTCGTAAGTGCGTGTGTTAAGTTACAAGGTACAATGCATATATTGTATTCTACATAACATGGACTTCGTAGCAAAAATATACGTCTGTCTTCGAACTCAGAGACATGTATTGTTTAAATTTCAAATGACTTACTAAAAAAAGAGAGAAAGAGAGAGAGAGAGAGAACACGCGTGTTTACACTGGCTATTCACTACATGTAATTACATTCGTCTCTGCAATATATATATAAATATATATATATATATATATATATATATATATATATATATATATATATATATATATATAATGTGTGTGTTTGTTTACACGTGCAGGATGTCACACATGGGTCGAGTTAAAATAGATTACTTCATTGTAAACGTTTTTCTGTGATACACGAACACGGGCACCTGACAAGGTTGTGGATAATATATTCGACAAAATGACCAAATATCTTTTTGTTTGTTTGAGAAAGGCTTCTTGGTCGGGTCTAGAACTTTTCTATCCCTTCGTGTGTATCGGTTAAATCAAGGAATAATCCTTTTTCTTAGTGCCATGTAATCCAGTAGAAACTGTCGCCTGTTTCTCTCAGATCGGCATGGTCAAGTAATCGTTATTTCGCCAAGAAATACGACGAAAAAAACTGTATGGAACGTAAAATGATACATTGCCTACCTCAGAATATAGGTTAAGACTTTTTTTTCAACGCTTCTCTATAGTAGACGCCCGGTTTTGTGTTGTATATATAGATATACCTTAGCGAAATCATGCAAAAACTCCTAATAAATAAAAAAAAATCAAAAAAATCACGAGACC
This sequence comes from Acanthosepion esculentum, assembly GCA_964036315.1. NCBI lineage: Eukaryota > Metazoa > Mollusca > Cephalopoda > Sepiida > Sepiidae > Acanthosepion > Acanthosepion esculentum. Next base: position 65,033,478 of record OZ038519.1, read on the forward strand.
CACACTGAACACTCTTTCGAGCGTAGCCAAGGTGTTTTGACTATATTTGGAAACAGAACAAAATATCAATTAAGAATGAAATTACTACTACTACTACTAGTACTACTAATACTACTAGTACTACTACACAAAACCACGTATAAGAAATACAAATAGACTAAAAATTGTTTGTTGAAAAGAGAATTCACGAAGTAGCAAATGCTATAATCTAACAATTTAAAAAAATAAATAAAACAAATACCAGGACTTTACATAGTATCACGATCTTCGCAAAAATAATAATAGCATAATGCAGTATACGAGCTATAAGAGAAAAAAAAACAGTTGTACTAAGGGAGGATTGATTTAAAATCCAACGGTCACTAACGCTGTTAATACATACATATACATCTATATCTATATCTATATATATCTATATATAT
>OZ038519.1:65052591-65055091 GCA_964036315.1 Acanthosepion esculentum
TGATCAGGAGGTTTTGAGGAGTGTGGAACCACTTCTTAATCTACTCTGACCCACGGTGGTAGCACCTGTTAGGGGTCCCATCTATGGGCAAATAGTTAACTACCAAACTGGATTCAAAACACTATGAAAGTGTATATATATGTTTTCATAACAGCAATACATTTTTGAAAAAAAAAAAATATTACTAACAATAAAAATCTTGTCGGCATTAAATAACCCATTTAGGTTGATATGCCGTAAAACAAACCAAACCAAAACGTAAAATAAAAGAAAGAAAATAAAAAATGTTTTAAATAGTTTTGAAAAGATGGATCAATAAGTTAATAGATGTAGAATGCCTATGCTTTTTAATATATATATATATATATATATATATATATATATATATATATATATATATATATATATATATATATATGGCGCGAGGAGAAGAGGGCTCATTTTATATTCAACCGGAGTGAATTTAAGACTAAAAAAAGGTTGGGGTTTTTGTGTTCCGCGCTCTGAATTTATTTGGATTTTTTTTGCGATTGTATTCAACAATAAAAAAGGAAAGAAAGGAAAATCTGAGCTAAACTCATTCAATTATTTTTTATTATTGTATCTGTGGTAAATGTATGGGAGAGAGGGAGTGAGAAAGTGTGTGTGTGTGTGTTACTTACACTTGAAAATGGAAACTATTTCAACTTCTACCCGGGTTTTGGTAAAGTGGCAAGTGACTTTGACACCTAGGTTACCGTTCTGATGTCCGGGACATTTCTTTTAAGTTGCAGGAGATACATTATTCGGACTGTTGGCCTCATCATTGTCGCCATATTTATTACAACGTTTCGGCCGTTGTACGCTCCGGCCTTCTTCAGGTGGTTGGAATGTCGAACTGAACTCTTTATTTCGCTTACTGGGGGAGACTGTTCTAGTTCCACGTGCCATGTTTAATGGATGTCAGTTATCAGTTATCTCCTGTTAATTCCCCTCTCCAAGTTCTACACTGCCTTAACCAGGTATTGAACTCACACTTATAATACCCAGAAATTCATACAGAGATGTCCTCAAGGACACATGGCATAGTGGATAAAAGCGTTGCTTAGATTCAGTGACAGGACTCAAAGAGTGTGAGTCAGTTTATCATGTCATTTTTTTTTAGATATGTATGTATGTATATATATGTGTGTGTGTCGGAGAAAGAGAGAGAGAGAGAGAGAGAGTGAGAGAGAAAGAGAGTATAAAAGCGATTTGTAGATATTGTTGCGGGAAAAGAAAGTTTTGAACTTTTGTTTTTATGGCAAATTTTCATTGCTGAATGAATAAATAAATCAATGTTTTTTTTTTTTAATTTACACAATTTTGCTATTATTATTATTATTATTATTATTATTATTATTATTATTATTTATTATTAATTCCTTTGATTTCTAGCATTTACACATTTCTTTCCGGGTCCCGTCCAGAGACTTAAGGTTAGAAATAGCATCATGACACTTTCCACTGACAAAAAAAAAAAAATTAAAAAAATACATAGATAAAGCCCTTTGTATAGTGTGGGCTGTACTTGTGAGAACAATTTTTTGTATCACTTTGAGGCATGGACTTCCAGGAATCCCTTCAATTAGTCTACTGGAATCTTTTCCAACCAATCCTAGGGCTCCAACTACAACAGGGATTATTATTATTATTATTATTATTTAAAGAAAGTTATTAAAAAAAATAAATGAAATCTTTACAGGTAAAGGTAATAGGTAACTTCTATTGGATTTTCTTACTTATTTCACTCGATATTCGTCCAGATGTTGAATAAAATTGATTTTTGGTCTGAAATGATACTTTTTGTCCTGAAAGAAAATTCTAATTTACTTTTTAATGTATATAAATTTACCCCCTAAACACCCGATCCGGACATTACTGCCTTGATATTGTTGCAATGGGGTTTTTCTACACTGCCCCATAGGTAATAATACTTTTAAAAAAATATTGGGGAAGCAGGCCCAGGCTCCTAAGCACATCCTTCTGCAAGTACAGCCCTGCTATTGTTGTAGTGGGATTGTTTTTTATCTGGATCCCACCATTCTCAGTTATATAAAAATATAGAGGAGGTGGGGACTTAACCCCCCAAATCCAAACTCCAAATTCCCAGTCGACTTTTATTTAATAGTTACAAAATTTTCCTTCCTTGTCAAAATTACCGAATCTTCCGTTACCGAATTTTCCGGGTACCACTGCAACAATATCAGGGCCGTACTTTCTGGATGGTGGGATTAGCGGCTAAGACCTCTTCTAATATCTTAAAATATTTATTAAATAAGTAAAACCGATTTATCTAAGTTCTTGTATCTTCTTTTCAAATTATTATTTTAATACTTTAAAAATAAATATTGGGGAAGCCACCTAAACCTTTTTTGGCAAGTACCACTTTTTTTTTATTGTTGTGTAGTTTTTTTTCTGGACCCCACGATTTTCAGTTATTTATGGGGGTGCCTGAAAACCATATCACGGGTTAACCAAA
>OZ038519.1:65060091-65062591 GCA_964036315.1 Acanthosepion esculentum
CATACATACATACATATATGTATATATACATTTATACATACATACATACATTTATATATGTATATATACATTTAGATACATTTATACATACATACATACATTTATATATGTATATATACATTTAGATACATGTATACAAACACATATATACACACATTTAATGTATTGGGTCCGTAGATCATTATTTAAACATATTATTAAACAATGAATGTCTGTTATGTGTGATCATGAGCCGCTCTAAAGCTCGAATGTTTGCTTGAATTTCTGGTGAAAATAAAGACAAAAATTGTTCATTTGATATTTTTTTATTAAATTACTTCTAAGCTTTCGGCTTACATGAGCCATCCTCAGAATTGTTATATATACATGAAATGACATCATATCACGCTATAGACCAAAGTATTATAACAGAACCGTATGTCTAGATGCAATGTAATGTGTTGTGACTAGTTTAAAATGTAATTTTGTTGAGTGTGGGTTTCTTTGTTTTAATGTAGATGGCCTCCAATATCTGAAGCATCTTTTTACTGTGTGTATGTGTGAGTATTATTGTGTTAACTAATATCTGGCTAACATTATGGACATGGTTATGTTTTTCTAAGAAATGTTGTTTAATAGAACTACGATCAGAAAGGTGACAGGTAAGTCGACGGGAGAGCGTGGTTGTAGCAAAACCGTAACGGGCTTATTATTTGTATCAGACAATGGGCATCTAAATTAATACACTACACTGTTTTTTGGTAGAAATTTAGTTGTGTGGTTGTAGGGTTATTAGAGACTATGAGGTCAATTGTTTTAAATGGAGCTTGAGAATCCTCTTCTCCCCCTAGCTATGGGTAAATTACAGAACAGACTGGGTCCTAGCTTTGACTGATAATAGTATAGGAGTAGGAAATGTATTTTAATTGTGTTGTTTGTGTATGTATATATATATATATATATATATATATATATATATATATGTATATGTGTGTGTGTGTGTGTGTGTGTGTCACTTGTTCTCATATGTGTGTATAATAGCTGGCCGCTCGTATTCGAGGACACCTGTCTAGAATCACGGCTAGCCTGCCCATATTGCAGACACTCGCCCACGGAGCCCACCTGGGGTTTATACTGCAATACTATGCTGAGCAAACCTTAGTTACAGTTTCTGGGAGAGAGCATGTTATCTTCCATGATCAACAATCTGAACAAGCCCAGCAAACTCAAGCCATCGGCCACGATGACTTGTGGCTTCGTGCTAGCACAGCAATCGACAACTCACAAGAGTTACGTCTACCCAATTTCACTCACAAGACTCCGGTCAAGCCGTGGTATGTTTTTCAGTCACTTTCCAAAGGTGTCGTACGCTAGGATCGACCTCGATCCAGTCTGATAACATCAATAGTCACTTTTATATTTACGTACGCTCTAACCCTGATATAGAACACTTTAATCCATTTTTTATATACCTTAAAACTATATTTTGCTTTGGAAAAATACTTCGAAAAGAAATAGAAAAGAAAGGAAAATATATAATTTTAATTTAAAATTGTTTCTATTCTTTTCTTTATTAAAGTTTCCTAATTTTTCCTACGTTCAGACAGAGGGGGGATGTTGCACGTAACTTTGAAAGAAAGTTGCCATAACTAAGTAAATCACTTCGCTTCGATAAATGACATGAAGGAATCAAATTTGGTACCATGAGTCTGTCTTGGGACGCTGGATAAATTTGATTTCATGTGGGTATATAAGTCGAAATAATAAATAAAAGTCGGGTTCTCTTTTATTTTTATTTTTTTTAAATAGAGTGGTCAAAATTAGATAACTTACAAATATTACTGACCGTCTTTCTCTTTTGTTCATTTATATATATATATATATATATATATATATATATATATATATATATATATATATATATATATTTGAATTGGACAGAGTCCGACAATTTATTTAAAGACATTTTTGATATGTTTAACGTTCTTTTTATAGATACAAGTATTTAAGCAAATGCTCTGTTTATAATAAACAGTGTTAAATAACATTTACCGGCCTGAATGTCCGAGAAATCTTCATAGAAAATTTTCGTTCTCCGACAGGAATCGAACCTGTATCCTATAACGGTTAAGGCACGTCACGCGAAATGACGGTTCCGTATAGGATACAGGTTCGATTCCTGTCGTAGAACGAAAATTTTCTATGAAAATTTCTCGGACATTCAGGCCGGTAAATGTTACTTAATACTGTTTATTATAAACAGACCATTTACTTAAATACTTGTATCTATAAAAATAACGTTAAACATATCAAAAATGTCTTCATATAATATATATATATATATATATATATATATATATATATATATATATATATATATATATATGTATGTATGTATGTATGTAGTTTATACTTAATAACAAAAGTGATGGAAACATTAACAAAAAGAAAAGAGACTAAATAAAATCGGCGAGATTACATATCCGAAACCTATATTAAAAAAAAAAAAAAAATTTAAAAT
>OZ038519.1:65067591-65112591 GCA_964036315.1 Acanthosepion esculentum
ATATATATATAATCTCTTCTCTCTCTCATATATATATATATATATATATATATGTATATATATTATATATGAGAGAGAGAATAGTTATTAAAAGTCACTTACACACACGCACCTAAAAAACCAAATGTAAAACAAAACTAAGGCGGATTTAAAACCCTTCTAATGAAAATAGATGGGTGAGGAGGTTCGGGGGTGCGTGGTGGTGGCGGTGTTGGTGGGGAGGGACATTCACTTGAACGGAAAAAGGCCATTGAATCTATTTTGTTCTTTACTTAATTTCACTCGTAACATTGTTGTTTGCTGATGTTGATGAAGTAATGAGCTCGATCAGCACAAGGTGCGTGCCCGTGCCCGCACACACACACGTGCTCAATACAGAGACATACATACATATGAACCCCTCCTACACGCACATTTTATATATATATATATATATATATACGCACACACACACACATATATATATATATACACACAAACTTTAATAGTTCTGTGACCAGTAAAACATCGAAAACATTTACGTTGTTTTATTTTTGGTTTTATTTTGTTAATATTTAGACAAGAAATAAAGTTATTTCTCTGCCCGACACACACACACACGTGTTTGTGTGTGTGTGTGTGTTTGTAGTACGAATCAAGTACAATACTTCAAGCAACAATATTTCTTTTTCTCTCCTTCTTTCCTTCTTTGTCGATTCTACACCTTCATTACACGGACCTCGACTACTGTCAATTTTATCTAAAAATAAAACACGCACACATGTCATGTACATTATATATATATAATATATATATATATATATATATATATATATATGTGTGTGTGTGTGTGTGTGTGTGTGCATTCTCATGCTGTAATATACAGACGCACTAAAATACACTGTAATTGTCGAAACACGTTGTACAATGTACACGTTACACCGTACACCACACACACATACACACACACATACCCAAACAATTGTTGGACCAGTGAATCCACGCTAGTTGACGACTCCCGCACTAACAGACACGCCAGCTTGCAAGATAAAGAGACTACAAGTACACATGTTTCTTATTTTGGATATACACATATCATCCTTTCGTTCTCTAATGCGTTCGTTAAGTCTTCGACAATAATAAAAAAAACCCCCAAAGAACAAAACAAAAACAAAACAGACGCACACACGTGTGTACTGGGAAAATATATATGTCCAGCAACTTTTTATTTTATTTTATTTTTTCTCTCTATCTTTTAAAATTTTTATCTGGGTATATTGTCTTTCTTCTTGTTTTGGAGAAATTAGTGTCATATTCCTTTGCCGAAGAAGAACAAGCCAACAACCCGAAAACAGGGGGTGGGGACGTGAAAGGCTTGAAGAAGCCGAAAAATATTAAGGACTGACCTGTTATGCTTGGTATCCATAACCCGTACAGGCTACTCTCTGTTTCCGTTGGTTTTCGGTTAGCGACCATTCTTCTTTTCTGTTATCGGAGGAGGTTTTAGCAATTTTTTCTTTCTCTCTCTCGCTCGCTCAGCAAACACACGACAAACGAGGGAAAATGCTGCACTGGAAATGTTAAAGTCAGTGGACGAGTCGAAGTTGGCTGCACGCCGAAATAAGCAGGGGTGACAGGTTGGTTCGTTATTGCGCGGGCGAACTGGCTTGTTGGCTGGCTAGCTGGCTTAGGTGTAGGCGGATCGGTTGTGGAAGAGGAGGGAGTTGCGAGAAGGAGGAAGAGGAGAGAATGAAAGAGATGAAGGAAAGTAAGAGGTAGAATTAAGTACAAAAAAAGGGAGTGAAGTATAGATAATGGAGAGTAACGTAAGAGGTAATGAGTGTGTGAGGTGACGGAGAAGGAGAGAAAAATTGAAAGACGTGAGAGTCAACTAGAGGTAGTGAAAGAGTGGAATGAAAGAATAACAACGCAAGAAAACGAGCGAGAGAAAGGGGAGGGAAAAGGGGAGATAGGTAAAAATAGAGGAGAGAAATATGATAGAAGAGAGGGAGAGATGCATGGGAGAATTGAGAGGGGGTGGAAAAAGGAGAAAATTAACGCGAGTGGAGATTAAAAATGGTGTGGCTGAAATGATAGGAAAAGAAGAGTAAGGTGAGAAGAATGAAGAGTAAGGTGAGAAGAAGAGAAAGAAAAAGAAAATGTAATAAAACGAGAAGAGTAGAAAGGAGAGTAAGAAAATGAAGGGTGGAAAGAGAAGAGTAACTAGAACAGAGGAAAGGAGATAAAAAGAAGAAAGAGAAAAGAAAGAAGAGCTGAAAGATACGCGAGAATGGAAAATAATGAAAAGCAGCGGGAAATAAAAAAGAGATAAGATGGGAAAAAGAAGTAGGGAAAAGAAAAAGAAAGGAAGATAGAAGAAAGGTAGAGTGAAATAGAAATAAGGAAGACAATGAAAGAAAAACGAAAAGGAAAGAAGGTGAAGAGGAGAAAAGAAAAGAAGAAGGAAGACTTCGGAGAAGGGGGTGGATAAAGAAGAGAGAAAAGAAAAAATGAATGAAAAATATGAGATAAGAAAAAGAATGAAAGAGATAAGGTATGGAAAAAAGGGGACTGAAACGAAGAGATGAAAGAGAAGAGGAAGGACAGAGTAGAGAAAGAGAAACTGAAGAGGGAGGGAAAGAGGAAAATAAAAAAAAGGAAAATGAGTGTAGAAAAAAGAATAGAATAGGAGAAAAAGAACAAAAGAGAAAATAAAGAAGAGAAAAGGAGAAAGGAAAGGGTTATACGAAAAGGGAGCGAGAGGAGAGAGTTAAAATAAAGACTGGGAGAGAAAAAGAGAAATAAAAATAGGAAACTAAGAGAGGGAGGGAAAGAGATGAACGGTGAGAGAGAAGAGAAAGAAAGGGGAAAGAGAGAGAAAAGGGAAAGAGAAGAGGAAAAAAAAAGGTTAGGAAAGGGAGCATAGAGAAAAGTAGACCAAAAGAAAGAGAGAAGAGACAGGAATGGGTGGGTGAAAAAGAAAAAGAAAGACAAGTGAAAGGAGAATGCGGAAAGTGGAGAAAAAGAGAGAAGAAAAGAAAGAAGAAAAGATTAAAAAGAAAGAGAGGAAAGCAAAGAAAAAAAAGCGATTAGGAAAAAAAGAAAAGAGCAAAAGAAGAAAAGCGAAGAAAATTGACTAAAAGAAAAAGAAGACGACGAAAAGAAAACGGAATGACAAGGCGGACCAACGGAACAAAGAAGGGAGAAAAGAAAGGAAAATAAAGAGAGAAACATAAAGAAAACAAGGCGCAAAGACTGAGAGAGAGAGAGAGAGAGAGAGAGAGAGAGAGAGAGAAAGAAAGAGAGAGAGAGAAAGAGAGAGAGATAGATAGATGAAAAGCTTTTAAAGAACGGAAGTGAAGATATAAATAAAAATACGAAGAGAAAAAAATATGAAAATGAAGAGACAAAAATAAATAAAATTGTAGAAAGAGAAGAGAAAGAAGAAAAGAAAGAGAAAGAAGAGAAAGAGAAAGAAGAAAAGAAAGAGAAAGAAGAGAAAGAGAAAGAAGAAAAGAAAGAGAAAGAAGAGAAAGAGAAAGAAGAAAAGAAAGAGAAAGAAGAGAAAGAGAAAGAAGAAAAGAAAGAGAAAGAAGAGAAAGAGAAAGAAGAAAAGAAAGAGAAAGAAGAGAAAGAGAAAGAAGAAAAGAAAGAGAAAGAAGAGAAAGAGAAAGAAGAAAAGAAAGAGAAAGAAGAGAAAGAGAAAGAAGAAAAGAAAGAGAAAGAAGAGAAAGAGAAAGAAGAGAAAGAGAAAGAAGAAAAGAAAGAGAAAGAAGAGAAAGAGAAAGAAGAAAAGAAAGAGAAAGAAGAAGAAAAAGAGAAAGAAGAAAAAGAGAAGGAAGAAAAGCAAGAGAAAGAAGAAGAAAAAGAGAAAGAAGAAAAAGAGAAGGAAAGCAAGAGAAAGAAGAAGAAAAAGAGAAAGAAGAAAAAGAGAAGGAAAGCAAGAGAAAGAAGAAAAAGAGAAAGAAGAAAAAGAGAAGAAAAGCAAGAGAAAGAAGAAGAAAAAGAGAAAGAAGAAAAAGAGAAGGAAAGCAAGAGAAAGAAGAAGAAAAAGAGAAAGAAGAAAAAGAGAAGAAAAGCAAGAGAAAGAAGAAGAAAAAGAGAAAGAAGAAAAAGAGAAGGAAAGCAAGAGAAAGAAGAAGAAAAAGAGAAAGAAGAAAAAGAGAAGGAAAGCAAGAGAAAGAAGAAGAAAAAGAGAAAGAAGAAAAAGAGAAGGAAAGCAAGAGAAAGAAGAAGAAAAAGAGAAAGAAGAAGAAAAAGAGAAAGAAAAGAGAAATTAGAAAAGAAAAAGAAGAAAAGGGAGAGAGAAAACGGAAAAGAAGATAGGAATGGAAAAAGTAAAAGAAAGAAAGGAAGATGTAAAGAAAAAAGGAGGAGAAAAGTCTACCTTGTGGTCGAGATAGTTGAGCCTTACTTACCCGTCCCAGAAGTCTAGTTTCAATCCTCGGTTAAAATTGTTTCGAGTGATTTAATTTTTTACAGCGTATCAAACTTTCGTTGGCTATTTAAAGTCGAAAAATATTTGGGGATTTTAGGAATAATATTTTTTTTTGCGAGTGAATATTGCATTAATAATTTCTTGAAGATAATAATGATTTTCAGAAACAATTCTTACTATTTTAACCCATAGATTGGGGGGTCTGGGCGAAGAGGTTGATTGATTCTTTTCCGAATGGTATTTCCGTTCTCTATTTGCCCGTAAATGAATCTAACGAACCCGACTGGAATTCGAACCCGGCTTTCCGACTTCTCCATTTCGAGCCCTTATCCATTACAACATTTGCACGTCCAAGCTTACAGTACGTGGTATTCCCAAGCAAGTCTAGGTACCGACCAGGATTGACGTTGCTTAACTTCGGTGATCTAGATATGGCCAGAAACCTCGGTAAAAATTTGAAAAAAAATCCTACTTCGATCGCTATTTTCTTTTTAGTTAAGCCCCTCCCCGCTCACTTAAGTGATTAGTGAAACATAATCTTCCATTTCGCCAAGACTGAAATGAAGATTTTCTAGGTAAGTAATCAGGCAATGTATTTGAAATGTTAGCTTAAAAAAGTTTTCTTCCCGAAAAATTATAGGAGCTGCTATGTTCCCTTATCGTCCGGTTCACGCTCCTCCCCAGTTTTTTGAAAAGGAATAGATATTTATAACTTGTTTCCTGTTTAGGATTGGGTTTCCGGTTCCTTCTAAAGTTTGCTTCAACTCTATGCTTCTAACGACTCAGCCTGAAATTTTATTTAATATTTATTTATTTTTCCTCAATAGGAATAGACAGGTAAGCTTATCGCCAGGTTCACACTCCTTCTCAGTCTTTTGAACAAGAGTAGAGGTTTATTCATTGTTTCATGTTTAGGTTTCCGGTTCTTTCTAAAGTTTTTTTTTTATTCTCTTTCACTACCAGTAACCCCCTTGCATCTTAGTGGCATTATCGCCTTGCTGCGGTGGTTAAAAACAAAAGCTCTGAGAGATATAGAGAGAGTCGTCTTAAGAGCACACATTTAAATTAGCAGGGAATCGTACCAAAACCGCTCAAAGCCCTTATAAAATAAACAGAAACTAACCCTTAATAGCGTTAATTATGGGCACTGCCAAAATATAGTGGTCGTAGTTGGACATTAAGAATATGTCGTGGGGCAAGATGGGTTGGCTACCCAACTTGCATGCTCCGCGAGGAGCAACCCCAAAATGCTACGAAGTACCGAAATGCATCACACCCCCGAGGGATCCCGAGAGGGGGGGGGCGCGGAAGAGATCCCCAGCAGGACGGATTTATTGGTATCGGACGGAAATGCCCAATCGATTACGAACAGATGCAGATGCGGCAAGATTTGCAAAAATCAGAATGGCTTAAAGATACATCAAAGCCGGATGAAATGCCTTGAGGGGGGAAATCAGGAGCAACGTGCAGGTAGAAGCCCTGGTAAAACGGAGGAGGTGCTGGACCAGGAGTCATACCACAGTGTCCAGTGTCTCCAAGCTACGGTTCCTCCCACTCAGGGCACGGAGTCCGGAAAGAAGATAAAGTGGCCCCCAGCGAACAACAAGTGGGCCTGGCAGGGTTTCGACACGGATATTTGCGACATACTCCAGTCGGCTACAAAGGGAGACGTGGATAGTCGCCTGAAGTTCATGACTACAATAATAACTAGCATGGCTTCAGAGAGATTTGGTTTCGTCGAGCCCCGTCACCCAAAGACGCCCTACACTGCCAACCGTAGGGCGAAAAGAATTAAGGAATTAAGAAAAGAAATAAGATCCCTTAAGCTTTTTAAAAGCGCAAACATAGAGGAGCGTCAACCCCTCGAAGAGTTGCGAGGGATACTCAGAGGCAAGTTAAAAACCATACGGCGAGCTGAGTGGCATAGGAAGAGGAGAAAAGAAAGAGCAAAGAAGCGAGCAAATTTCCTGTCCAACCCTTTTGGCTTCGCAAGAACATTGTTAGGAGATAAACGCAATGGGAAATTGGAGGCATCTCAGGGAGAAATTAACAACTACCTCCGAAATTCCATCAGTGATCCTGCAAAAGAGGAAGAACTGGGTATAAATACCAGATTGATTCCTCAGGAGCCACCAGTGTTCCAATTTGACACCTGCTTGCCCACCTGGAAAGAAATGCAAGAAGTTGTGAGAGCAACCAGATCCGCCTCAGCACCGAGAGGAGTACCGTACATCGTGTACATGCGGTGTAAAAGAATTCTACAAAGGTTGTGGAAAATATTAAGAGTAATATGGGGAAGAGGCAGGATCGTAGAGCAGTGGAGATTCGCTGAGGGGGTTTGGATCCCGAAGGAAGAGAAATCAAAGCCGCTGGACCAATTTCGCATTATCTCCTTGCTGAACACCGAGAGTAAGATCTTTTTCGGGTTATTGTCAAGACGCCTATCGAACTTCATTCTCAGAATTGGCTACATTGACACATCGGTCCAGAAAAGGGGAGTCGCCGGAATTCCAGGTAGCCTTGAGCATACAGGAGTCTTGACACAACTCCTAAGAGAAGCTAAGGAAAGCAAAGGGGACCTTATTGTATCGTGGTTAGATCTTGCTAATGCCTACGGGTCCATGCCACACAAACTGGTGAAGGAAGCTCTAAAGAGACATCACGTACCTCCATCGGTTTGTGATCTCATAGTAAACTACTACGAGAATTTCCGGGTGAGAGTTGGCGCAGGTACAACAGTCTCGGAATGGGTGACAATGGAAAAGGGTATAGTCAATGGTTGTACAATGTCTGCTGTCTTATTTTCTTTGACCATGAACATGCTGGTAAAGGCAGCAGAGGTTGAATGTCGAGGACCTGTGTCTAAATCAGGAGTCCGCCAAGCACCGATAAGGGCCTATATGGATGATTTAACCGTGACAACGACATCCGTCACAGGAGGCAGATGGCTATTAAAGGGTCTCGAAGAAAATATGACCTGGGCCAGAATGAAATTAAAACCAAATAAATCTAGGTCCCTAGTATTGAAAAGAGGCAAGGTCATGGAGAAAGTCCGATTTTCACTCGCAGGAGCAACAATTCCTACCCTGATCGAAAAGCCTGTCAAGAGCTTGGGCAAGACTTTCAACTGTAGTCTCAAGGATATGGCCGCGATCCAACAGACTAAAAAGGATCTTGAGAGTGGCTGACAAAATCGACAAATCAGGATTGCCAGGACGTTTCAAGGCATGGCTTTTCCAGCATGCAGTACTGCCCAGGATATTGTGGCCATTGCTAGTTTATAATGTTCTTATTACCACCGTGGAAATGTTAGAGAGAGCGATTAGCAATCGGTTGAGAAAGTGGTCGGGTTTGCCGAGATGCTTAAGTAGTGCGGCCTTCTATGGTAACAGCAACGCATTGCGCCTCCCCTTTAGTAGCGTTGTAGAAGAATTTAAAGTCACGAGAACGCGAGAACAGCTGCTGTATGCAGAATCCAAAGATCCAAAAGTGGCAGCAGCTGGAATTCAGACTAGATCGGGCAGGAAATGGAGCGCTGAAGGAGAGTTGCGAGTGGTGTAGGAGAGACTTAGGCATAAAGCTATACAGGGGTCAATAGCTAAAGGCAAAGCCGGGTTGGGGTTTTTTCCCAGCCCACAAACCAACGTTGCCAAAGGCAAAGAAAGGCGCCAACTCATACAAGATGAAGTCTGTGCAAGCGTGGAAGAAGCACGATACTGCAGAATGGTCGGTCTAAGTCAGCAGGGATCCTGGACGAAATGGGAGAACATTGATCAGAAAAGAATTACCTGGTTAGAGTGCTGGCGATCAGATTTTGGCCAGATTAGATTTCTGATCAAATCAGACTATGATATTCTACCGAGCCCAACTAACCTGCACATATGGGAGAAGAGCGATACCCCCAGTTGCCAACTATGTGCATGGAAAGGGTCATTACAACACATCCTGAGTAGCTGCCCAAAAGCTTTGGGCGATGGTCGGTACCGCTGGCGCCACGACCAAGCCCTTAAAGTGATTGCAGATGAGGTGTCCAAAGCTAATAAACATCAACCAGGGAAGACGCTGAATCAAATTAACTTCATCAAAGCTGGAGTAAAGGTTCAGAAACAGAGGAGAAAGAGAACAAGTCTGTTATCTTGTACAGATGATTGGCAGTTGACAGTAGACCTAAAGACCCAGCTGAAGTTCCGCATACACATAGCCGTGACATCACTTAGACCAGATCTGATATTACACTCCGACAACACGAAGCAGTGTATAATTTGGGAACTGTCGGTGTCGTGGGAGGAGTTTATTACACTGGCTAATGAGAGGAAGAGGTCCAAATACGAAGAACTTGTCGAACAATGTCGTCGCAAGTCATGGAGAATATATTATGATCCGATAGAAGTTGGTTGCAGGGGCTTTGCAGGTCAGTCGCTTTGTAGAGCCCTAGCAAAAATAGGCATAGTGGGTACAGCGAGGGCGAGAGCGTTGAAGGACATTACCAATGCAGTTTTAACTGCTTCCAATTGCAATTGGCTTAAGAGATCAGAGCCATGAAAGAACTAAAAAAGTGGGAGGAAAGAAGAAGAGGAGAAAAAAATGGGAAAAAAGGGGAAGAAATAAAAAGAGGAGAAGGAAAAAACAACAAAAAAAAACCCTCCCAAATATACTTAGGGAAATGCCCAATCTATAAGGGAATATTGAGGAAATATTAATTCAGGGTAGGTAAACTGGGATGGATGGGTGTTGAGAAGAGTTAGCGCATGTTGGGGGAGGGTCTAATTTCGTTTGATTAAGTGTATAGGGTTAGATTAAAGATTTTTATATAATAGTAAGAATAATGAATGTATTTTTTAATAAAAAGTATTGTAAGTGGTAAGGTTTAGTTATCGAATTAGTATTTAAAACGTAGAACATTGGATTGAACTTTGCAAGAATAGATCTAACTTACCTCGTTATGAATTCCGGGCAAATAGCGCGAATCAAAACCGGATGAAGCAAAAGACAAGACTATATAGGAGGGAAGGGGGGAAAAGCCTTTATTTCATTGGCTGATGTTGACTGAGGTTCAGTTTACCTCGTTATAATTGCGGGCAAATAGCGCGAATCAAAACCGGATGAAGCAAAAGACAAGACTATATAGGAGGGAAAGTGGAAAAGCCTTTATTTCATTGGCTGATGTTGACTGACGTCCAGCTTACCTCGTTATGAATTCCGGGCAAATAGCGCGAATCAAAACCGGATGAAGCTAAAGATAAGACTATATAGGAAGGAAGGGGGAAAAGCCTTTATTTCATTGGCTGATGTTGACCGACGTTCAGCTTACCTCGTTATAAATTCCGGGAAAATAGCGCAAATCAAAACCGGCTGAAGCAAAAGACAAGACTATATAGGAGGGAAGGGGGGAAAGCCTTTATTTCATTGGCTGATGTTGACTGACGCATGTCAATAAGAACGGTCGTACTCTTAGTCATATCTGAATTTTTTTTCCAATGTTAGGTGCGTAGAACGACGCTATCAAGGAGGCGGCCTTAATCTTTTGGAATCAGGTCGGGGTTACTATTTGAGCCGATGTGATGCAAAACCCGAAATCGGCAATGAAGACAGTGCATCTCTGAAGACCTTCCTTGATGCATCTGAAATGTATTACTCAACTGTCTATCTTCAGCGAGTGATTAGAACTTTCGCATTCTGACCATGAATCGAATCTCACCTTGGTCGATTTGTCAGAAAGAAGACTTCCTGATTTTATCGGACTGGAGGGGGTCGATCCCAGCGTGAAGTACCTTTGGAAAAAGCCCTTATAAAATAAAATCTTTGGAAAGTACCTGAAAACCATACCACGGATTGACCCAGCCCTTGTGATGGGGTCCGTCGATAGCTGCGCTAGCACGAAGTTACAAGTCATCGTGGCCGAGGGCTTGAGCGTGCTGGCCTTTTTCAAATTGTTGATCACGCTAGATAATACGCTCTTTCACAAATAACTGTAACTGATCAGAATTGTTGCAGTATAAACTGCAGGTGGGCTCTTTGGGTGTTGAATAAACACAAATGCGCCTGAGCAAGCGCCTGCAAAAGGGATTGGCTTGCCAATTGTATACGAGTGGCCAGTTATACTACCTTCAGTAACTGTTATACGGTCTGCAATAGCAGTTACATGTCATTTATTATAGCTGTATAACAAAAATCATCAGCGTGGTTATATGGACATTACAACCACTCATGTGAGCCGAAACTAATATAAGAAAGAAATATCCAAATGTTGGACAGTTTTCGTCTTTATTTTCTCTTTCAACAAATCCATTATACGACGCTTGGAAAGGCTCATGATCAAACATAATCTTGTCTGTTATATTTAACTATATATGTTTTAATGCATCTTATATTTATGGGTTAAATTATGTACAATCCAAGAAATAATCCCCAAATAATTTTACACATTTAGGGGACAGGTTCCTGACACCAAAACAAGGTAAAAAATCAATATAAGAAGATGTCCAAAAGGCCATCGTTGTACCTCAACACAGCAAAACAAATCTGATACAGACTGGCAGCTTCGCGTCCATCACCATTCGCGTGGCCGTATGTAAAAATTATATTTGCCTGCTCAGAATATGAATATCCTGCCATTGTTAAAAGGAATACTTGTCAGTTAAATTACTACAGCACACGTTATTTGTTGAAGCCACAAATGTACACGAATAACAAATGTAACCTGGTCTAAATCAAGAAATGAAATAGTTATCTTTTGTAGGCACTTTCAAATATTTTCCTTAAGTAATAATTAATTAAAAAATAATAATAGAGATGAAACATACATTTTTATATTTGATCTTTAATCAGTAATTCTAATATATTTATTTTTAAAAATAACGTATAGTCTATTAGTTATTAGGTCGAATATTAGTTTAAATCTATTAGAATAAAATTTAATTAATATAATTTAAGTTTTAATAATATGTCTTGCATATATTTAAATGACCCTTTTTAGAAAGTCTTTGTGTATAAAAAATATGAATTGAGCGGATAAATGAAAATTCCTAAAATTCATTTTTATCATTGAATACCCAGACGGCTCACTGAATAACGGAAGTAGACGTTTGTTGGTAGACACCCCCGCCCCACCTACACTTAACCTGTAAGTAACATATATTGGATAGATAAGTTGTGTAGGGAAATTTAAACCTATCCATCCCAAAATTGAAATAGATTTTCCTCAACCTTAACAACTCATAATATCAATAATGTCTGTGCTTATAAGTTAAGTAGATTTCTTTGAAAGTTTATTCCTAACATCGCTTGACAATGGAACGAGATTTTAAGTTTAATTTTAATAATGAAATTTATAAATTTAGTTTCAGTTTTGAAACATGGAAATTTTCTCTGTGGCGATGGAATCATACTTCTGAAAAGAAAATAATTAATATATATATATATATTAAGAGAGAGAATCAATACAAATAAAAGGTTTGTCACTTAGCTGATTCATGTTACCTTCAGCATCCCGACTCCAATGTTTTGTATATGGACACTCCATGCATTGCTTCGTCCACTCGTCAGGTGGAATCACCAATTTACTGCTTATACTTCACATCGTTATCCATCTCAAGGGATGATAATTCATTTGTTTTTCTGCATAACAACTTGGGCAGGAGTAGATATTAGGTAGGTTGCACAAAACCCCGCCCAACCGACATCCAAGATCGGGTCCAGGAGGGCAGAGACATACATTTGCAGTGAATCACGGTACTAAGTTTCAATGTAGGTAATATCCTAACGAATTCAGTTTTCTTTTTCCTAGACTGGTTGCCATTCAAGGCAAGAGAGCCCTGTCTGCCGTACCATTTAACGCATAGCTAGCGACAAAGAGATCGTTCCCACCTTTCCCCAGGGTAATAATACGAAAGTGGGCGCAGCAGAATCGACCAGAAAATATATTATTAGAAGTTATGTAAGTTCACAATACTTATCGAAGGTCGACTCGGAGTGTCGTTATTTCTCACTAGCCAGAACCAAGACAAGAACAGGTGGCATTACAATTATCATTATTGTTATACTATATATATATATATATATATATATATATATATATATATATATATATATATATATATATATATGAAAGTGAACATAGAAGTCAACACTTAGAGGCGACAGTCTGTTTCATGCTAGATGCAATCGTCAGGTGGCATGACGATTGCATCTAGCATGAAACAGACTGTCGCCTCTAAGTGTTGACTTCTATGTTCACTTTTATATTTACACACGCTCTATCTCTGATATTGAGCACTTTATCCCATAAATATAGCACATCTTAAGACTATATTTCTTCATATATATATATATATATATATATATATATATATATATATATGTGTGTGTGTGTGTGTGTGTGTGTGTGTGTGTGTGTGTGTGTGCGTGTGTGTGCGCGCGCGCGTGTGTGTGTGTTTAGGCAGCATATTTTAATTCAAACAGGTTTGGTTAAATAATTTAGATGTATTATATGTGTTTATTTTAGTCTTAATTTAAAAAATAATAATAAATAAATACAAAAGTTACCTCCCCCTTGAATTTGAATTCGATCCTGGAACGCTGCAAAACGCACTGAAACGAACAGTGTAAGATATTTTGAGAGAGAGAGAGAGAGAGAGAGAGAGAGAGAGAGAGAGAGAGAGAGAGAGAGAGAGAGAGAGAGAGAGAGAGAGAGAGAGAGAGAGAGAGAGAAATGGGGGGGAGATAGAGAGAGGGTGAGTTCGAACAATTGCAACTGAGTAGTGAGTCCGATCCTCACTGGGTGCCCCATACTTTCGGCCTTGTGCCACATCTAAGCTACGCTTGGAAAATCTCTATATATATGCACTTGTGTGTCCGTGTGAAGCGTGCTTGCAAATTTATTTTCGGAATAAATTAGAAGACTTCTATTAATTGTCAGTCCCTCCTGAATACGCACACACGCACACACACACACACACATATGTATATATTTACACTCACATACACACGCACACATATATATGTATATATTTGCACACACACACGCACACATATGTACATACTTACACAAACATACACACACGCACACCCATATATGTATATATTTACACACACACGCACACACATATATGTATATATTTACACATACACACACGCACACACATATATGTATATATTTACACACACACGCACACACATATATGTATATATTTACACATACACACACGCACACACATATATGTATATATTTACACACACACACGCATACACTCACACACACACATACACATATATATTCTATTTCTATAAATATTATATTTAGTAAATACACGTATTGTATTTAAACAGTTCAATTTATGCCTACCTGCCTATATATCAAAAGTCTTATTAAAGAAAATGCCCCACTTGACAGGAACCGAAACTGTATTCACTTTTTAATCGTGGAAACCCCTTAAAAGCAAGAAGCTGCGATTTTACAACAGCACCGTCCTCTCTATGCTACTATACGGCATCAAGACATGGCCTCTTCTTAGCAGTACACTCGCCTTCCTCGTCCATGGCCCGAAGTACCACGCCCTCACGACCATCGAGGCGGCGCAGTGGTCTGGTCTTGCGTCCAATGAGAAACTCTACCAGAGAAGCCGTCAGCCGAACAACTTCCGTACCCTCTCTCGGCGCCGTGTTCACTGGTACGTTCACATCTTGCGACAACCTGATGATCGACCTACCCTATTTATCTACCAGTTCGACCCACCATCTGCAAACCCGGAACGACTTAGCAGATTAATCTAACGTTGGAGGATCTTCCAACGCTCTACTAAGAGCGTGAAAGCTGGAGGAAGTAGGTAGCTCCCTTGGGTTTAACGCCTTCATCGAATGAGATTTATCAGCAGCAAACCACATACAAGTTGTGATTTACCATGAAGCTACGTTAAGCCATCGCAGCAAAGAAAAGCTCAAATACGCATCTCTCGTTGGAAACTTTCGAATTTTAATGTCAGTCGACCCAGATATCGAATGCTATTTCTAAAGAAAATGTGTCTTTATATAAGATAACGTGTGTGAGCGTGGATTTCGCTGTTCTTTCAAAGCCCAGAACAAATCTAAAGAAAAGTTAGATAAATATCTTGACCTTGGTAGAAAGTGAAGTTGACAGTCATACCAATGATTATTCGAGCGCTAGGAACAGTGCCCAAGAGCCTAGGAAACAATCTACAGGAATTAGATATCAGGAGGAGAATTACGGTTAGTTGACCGAAAACCACCGGTTACTTCTGGTGTGTAAATCTAAGAAGAGTCCTGATAGTTGTTGTGGTACTTTGGGATAAAAGGATCATGATGGCAGTACTAGATTGGCGGCAAGGTCTCATCATTTTACATCTGAAATGGCTCAATGTAACAGTAAGTGCACATGGCTGAATCATTTGTATAAAGAGAGACCTGAGGTATTATGGTGATGTAGTAAGAATGGTAAGTAAGAATGTATTGTTTTGATGTAAGAGATACTGTGGCATATTTGAGTCAGTAATTGTGGCTAGCTAGGTTTAATTATAAGACAGAAGAAGACCAGCCTTCATGATCTCCTCTTTTGGTCTTGTGCTATTGTTTTTTTTGTATTTTAGACAAAATAAATATTACAATTCTCTATGGTACCTAGACTTTATGAATTTAAGCGCACTACTAGATTTGCGGCTAGGTCTCATCATTTTGCAGTTGAAATGGCTGGATGTAACCGTAAGTTCTATGATAACAATTTATTCTCTCGCACTTCTTGCTCGTGGAAGACTTTTCTGACCTCTTGCTACTCAGTCAACTTTGATCTTCAAAATTTTTAATGCAATGTCAATTGTTATCTTCTGTCCTCTTAATTCGTGTTCTTTTTATTGTCTTCCCTCCTTAATAATATATTTTTCTCATATTCTCTAACACTCAGTAACCCCTTGCGTCTGAGGGCGAAATATTTAAAAAACAGTCAGAGAAATATACCGAGCACTAGCTCAAATTGTTCCTTCAGTGGTTAGGCCTATTTCCAGGGAAATTTCTGCATCACCTTGGGGCTTTTTACCATCGTTGGGAGGACGGAGATAGCAGCACTGCTTTGAACAGCTCATGTGCTGAGGCAAGTGTTGCGTGTGGGGGCTGAGATATGATCATTGTCTCCGGGCTGAAACATACAAGTATAGGAGAGGATCCCAAAATATAAAGTCATGAAAAGCGGCCAAGACAAGTCAGAGAAATGTACCAGGCATCAGCTCAGGTTGTCCCATTTGTAGTCTGCGCACTCGGGTCTATTTCCAGGAATATTTCTAGCTTGCAGGATGCCTTGGTGATACCTGACGTCATTTGGAGTGCGCAGGTGGCAGAATTACTTGGAACAGCACATGTGCCGAGGAAAAGGTTGTGTTCCAAACCTGAGTGTAGGAACTAAGATATGTATGATTATCCGCACCCCCGGTCGAACAATCTGAGAGTCGAAGAAGATATCAAATCAAATAAGACAACGAGGGGAGGACATACTGAGCTTTTCAGTTTGTGAACCGGAGTTGTTGGGGAGCAGGACCGGGTGTCGAGTGGTCACTTTTTAAAGAATGAGGTAAGCAACAGATAGATAGTAAAGAACACTTTCAATCGGAGACCACTTTTTATCTATCTATCTATCTATCTATCTATCTATCTATCTATCTATCTATCTATCTATCTATCTATCTATCTTAGTGTGTTCATTATCTATCTATCTATCTCTCTCTCTATCTATCTATCTATCTATCTATCTATCTATCTATCTATCTTAGTCTGTTCATTATCTATCTATCTATCTATCTATCTATCTATCTATCTATCTATCTATCTATCTATCTATCTATCTATCTCAGTCTGCTCATGACCGTGTGTCAAGTGGTTATTTTTTCAGTTAGAAGAATGAGGTAACCAACAGTTAGATAGTCAGAAACACCTTCAATCGGAGACCGTCTTAGCCGACTTGGTTGCCCAACTTGAAGATATTTATAACTAGACCCCATTGCAAAGTTATGCACTGATTTCATGAAAACCTGTCGCTATATACTGATACATTTGGCTGTGTTGAATATTGTGAGATACTCTGATCGTATATTTATGCCCCAGCCTTATTTTGTTCACGTGCTGCTTCTCGACTCATTAATAATAATAATAATAATAATAATAATAATAATAATGATGATAATAATAATAATAATAATACTGAGGAAGGTGCTGGAGATTTAAGGATACTTGTTACTTCTTAATCTCAAGTGAGAACCAGTAGACATCTAGTGAGATCATGCAAAGGCGATGATGATGATGATAATAATAATAATAATAATAATAATAATAATAATAATAATAATAATAATACTGAGGAAGGTGCTGGAGATTTAACGATACTTGTTACTTATTTATCTCAAGTTATAACCAGTAGACATCTAGTGATATCATGCAAATGTGATAATAATAATAATAATAATAATAATAATAATAATAATAATAATAATAATAATGATTAACAGTTTTATGGGGCTTTATAATACGCACAGACAGAACAATTAAAACTAATTACCCAGACATCGTGATCAAAGACCACAAAAACAAGATGTACCTCATTATTGTCATGGCAGAGACTGTCGATTGTAATGTATCAATGAAAATTAAAGAAAAACTATCAAAATACAAGGACCTTTAAGTGGAAATCTATGAAAATGGGGCAGATGAGGACATCAATAATTCTATTTGTCGTTGGAGCCCACGGTTTGATTGGAATAGGTTCCAATAGACTAATTGAAGGAATTCCTTGTAGCACATGCCTTAAAGAAATACAAAAAATTGTATTTACAAAAGCAGCTCACACATTACGAAGGGTAAAATGTGTCTCATGAAGATGTTTCTGACGTGAGATCTCCTGTTGGGACCCGGAAGAAAATGCATATACAACAAAAATTAAAGGAAATAATAATAATAATGATAATAATAACAGACGTGAAGGAGTATAATAAGCAAATATAATAAACTGATTCTGTCTAAATTAATTTAGAAAAAACCCGGCAGAGGAGGAACAGTAATACAGCGAGAACTATGCAAAAGGCTTAGGTTCAACCATGTTAAATAGGATAAGTGTAAGTCAGTCATTACACTTTTCGGTTAAAACAAAATAAATCTCCATGAAATTCTTACAATGCACTAGTGTAATCAGTAATTCTTTTATTTCTGTTTATACCTACAGCTATTTATTGCTTTAACCCAACGCATTTCTTTGGGGTGATGCTTGATTTTTTTAAAATCACTGTTATTTTTTATAGGATATCGAAACATAGCTAAATAAAGGAGTTTTTTTGTCAACATAGTACGGTCATCAAGTTATATGGCAATCAGTGCATACCTTTACTTCTAAAATCTTTAATACCTCATGGTATATTTCTCAGCACAGTACGATCATCAAGTCCCATGGCAATCAGTACTTAACTCTGCTTCTAAAATCTTTAATACCGTCGTGGTATATTTCTCAGCATAGTACGATCATCAAGCCCCTGGTATCCAGTACCTACCATCACTTCCAAAATCTTTAATACCCTCATTGTATATTTCTCAGCATTGTACGATCATGAAGTCCCATGGCAATCAGTACCTACTCTTACTTCAAAAATCTTTAATACCCTCATGGTATATTTCTCAGGATAGTACGATCATCAAGTCTCATAGCAATCAGTACCTACCTTTACTTCTAAAATGATTAATACCCTCATGGTATATTTCTCAGCATAGTACTTTCGTGAAGTCCCATGGCAATCAGTACCTAACGTTACTTCTAAAACCATTAGTACCCACATGGTATATTTCTCAGCATAGTACGATCATCAAGTCTCATAGCAATCAGTACCTACCATTACTTATAAAATCTATAATACCCTCATGGTATATTTTGCAGAATAGTACGATCATCAAGTCCCATGGCAATCTGTACCTACCTTTACTTCTAAAATCTTTAATACCCTCATAGTATATTTCTCAACATTATAAGACCGTCAAGTCTCATAGCCATCAGTACCTACGTTTACTTCTATAAACGTTAAAACACTGCTGGTGTATTTCTCAGCTTAGTATTATCATCACGTCCCATAGCAATCAGTAGCTACCATTACTACTAAAATCTTTAAAACTCTCATGGTACAATTCTCAGCATATTACGATGATCAAGTCTCATGGCAATCAATACCTACCATTACTTCTAAAATGTTTCATACCCTCATGGTATATTTATCAGCATAGTACGATCATCAACATGGCAATCAGTACATACCTTTGCTTCTAAAATCTATAATACCGTCATGGTATATCTCTCAGCATAGTACGATCATCAAGTCCCATGGCAATCAGTACCTACCCTTACTTCTAAAATCTTTAATACACTCATGGTATATGTCTCAGCATAGTACGATCATCAAGTCTCATAGCAATCAGTATCTAACTTTACTACTAAAATCCTTAATACCCTGATGGTATATTTTGCAGAATAGTACGACCATCAAGTCCCATGGCAATCTGTACCTAACTTTACTTCTAAAATCATTAATACCCTCATGGTATATTTCTCAACATAGTAAGATCATCAAGACTTATAGCGATCAGTACCTACGTTTACTTGTATAAACTTTAAAACACACCTGGTGTATTTTTCAGCATATTACGATCATGAAGTCCCATGGCAACCAGTACCTAACTTTACTTCTAAAATCTTTAATACCCTCATGCTATATTTTTCAGCATAGTACGATCATCAAGCCCCAGGTATTCAGTACCTAACTTCACTTCCAAAATCTTTAATACCCACATGGTATATTTCTCAGCATAGTACAATCATCAAGTCTCATAGCAATCAGTAACTATCTTTACTTCTAAAATCTTTAATACCCTCATAGTATATTTCTCAACATAGTAAAATCATCAAGTCTCAGAGCCATCAGTACCTACGTTTACTTGTATAAACTTTAAAACCCTCCTGGTGTATTTCTCAGCATAGTACGATCATCTCGTCACATGGCAATCACTGCCTACCTGCAATACTAAAATCTTTAAAACTCTCATGGTATAATTCTCAGCATATTAGGATCATCAATTCACATGGCAATCAGTACCTAACTTTGCTTCTAAAATCTTTAATACCCTCATGGTATATTTCTCAGTATAGTACGATCATCAAGTCCCATGTCAATCAGTACCTACCTTTATTTCTAAAAGGTTTAATACCCTCATGGTATATTTTTCAGCATAGTACGATCATCACGTCCCATGGCAATCACTGCCTAACATTACTTCTAAAATCTTTAATACCTCATGGTATATTTCTCAGCATTGTACGATCATGAAAGTCCAGGGCAATCATTACCTACCTTTACTTCTAAAATCTGTAATATCTCATGGTATATTTCTCAGCATAGTACGATCATCACGTCCCATGGCAATCAGTACCTACCTTTACCTCTAAAATCTTTAATACCGTCATGGTATATTTCTCAGCATAGTACGATCGTCATGTCCCATGGCAATCAGTACCTACCTTTACTTCTAAAATCTTTAATACCCTCAAGCCCCAGGTATTCAGTACCTAACTTCACTTCCAAAATCTTTAATACCCTCATACGATCAACATGTCCCATGGCAATCAGTACCTACCTTTACTTCTAAAATCTTTAATACCCTCATGGTATATTTCCCAGCATAGTACGATCATCATGTCCCCTGGTATTCAGTACCTACCTTCACTTTCAAAATCTTTAATACCCTCATGGTTTATTTCTCAGCATAGTACGATTATGAAGTTCCATGGCAGTCAGTATACCTACCTTTGCTTCTAAAATATTTAATACCCTCATGGTGTATTTCTCAGCATAGAACGATCAAGTACCCTGGTAATATGCACCTACCTTTACTTCTAAAATGTTTAATACCCGCATGGTATATTTTGCAGAATAGTACGATCATCAAGTCCCATGGCAATCTGTACCTAACTTTACTTCTAAAATCTTTAATACCCTCGTAATATATTTCTCAACATAGTAAGATCATCAAGTCTCAGCCATCAGTACGTACGTTTACTTCTATAAACGTTAAAACCCTGCTGGTGTATTTCTCAGCATAGTACGACAATCACGCCCCATGGCAATCACTGCCTACCATTACTACTAAAATCTTTAAAACTCTCATTGTATAATTCTCAGCATATTACGATCATCAAGTCCCATGGCAATCAGTACCTACCTTTACTTCTAAAATCTGTAATACCTCATGGTATATTTCTCAGTATAGTACGATCATGAATTCCCATGGCAATCAGTGCCTACCTGTACTTCTAAAATGTTTAATACCCTCATGGAATATATCTCAGCATAGTACGATCATCAAATCCCATGACAATCAGTACCTAACTTTACTTCTAAAATCTTTAATACCCTTATGGTATATTTCTCAGCATAGTATGATCATGAATTCCCATGGCAATCAGTACTTACCTTTACTTCGAAAATTTTTAATACACTCATGGTGTATTTCTCAGCATAGTACAATCATCAAGTCCCCTGTTATTCAGTACCTACCTTCACTTCCAAAATCTTTAATACCCTTATGGTTTATTTCTCAGCATAGTACGATCAAGAAGTCTCATTGCAATCAGTACCTACCTTTACTTCTAAAATGTTTAATACCCTCCTGGTATATTTCTCATCATAGTAAGATCATGAAGTCCCAAGACTATCAGTACCTACCTTTACTTCTAAAATGTTTAATACCCTCCTCGTATATTTCTCAGCATAGTACGATCATCAAGTCCCATGGCAATCCGTACCTACCTTTATTTCTAAAATCTTTAATACCCACATGGTATATTTCTCAGCATAGTACGATCATCAAGTCCCCTGGTAATAAGCACCTACCTTTACTTCTAAAATGTTTAATACCCTCCTGGTATATTTCTCAGTTTAGTACGATCATCATGTCCCATGGCAATCAGTACCTACCTTTACTTCGAAAATATTTAATACCCTCATGGTATATTTCTCAGCATAGTACGATCCTCAACTACCATGGCAATCAGTAAATGGTTACACTGTTCGGACTGTTGTCCTCATCCTTACTGTCATATTTACGACATTTCCGCCATTGTACGCTTCTGCCTTCTTCAGGAATTTCGAACCGAAATTTTTAGTTCATCCATTGGAGTAAGTTGTTCTTGTTCCACGTACCACACATTTTCTGAATATCTCAGTTTTAGTTATTTCCCTTTAGCAACAGAACTCTCCAAGTTTTTGTTCACCTCTGCTGTGGGCAGGTATTGAACTCACACCTCTTTGGATCAAGTTACTGAATTAATTCAACCAACACTTTTATCCACTGGTCTATGTGTTCTTGGGAACAGTGTAAATAGTCACAATTTTAGAAATACAGACGGAAGTCATATTGCCTTCTCTACATTTTCGTTATCTTCAGTAACCTTAAAACGCAACTATCAACGTCTCATCGCCATTGAACAGACCCAAAATTTGGTCCAGACCCGATGAGCGGTCATATCATTAAGGAAGCTCTTTAACTGGAATGCTTATTGGATGTAAAGCTCATTTCCGACCTGAAATGGGACGTGTATATTTGTACCATATCTAAAGATGCGGGAAAGATGGTCAGTCCCTTGTATCGCTCCAGAAAATACCTAACCCTCGCGTTAATGCTCTATTTCAACAAGAGTCAGATCAGACCAAGGCTGGTACCTTGCTGCTCACTCTCCAGCCTTTACACGGCCTTTCGGCGGACGCATTACTTTTCGCTCTGCGACCTTTATCCCACAGACGGAATGTTGCTAGCCTCTTCTCACTCTATCGCTATTTCCATGGAAAATGTTCGGATGAATTTCATTCCTTCCTCCCACGCGCACAAACCTTCACAGCTACTTCCCACCATAAGATGTTCACAGAGGCAAATAGCAGCATATTTCCGTACGTGCTTCTTTGGTAAGGCGGTTAGTTTTTTATAAGTGAACCCCATAAAATATGGCCGTTGTTGCGTAGAGTGCTGTGCTTTTTTTATGTCTTATCTGTGAAAGTTTCCTTTTTTTTCGCATTTTATTTCTTGAAGTGAACCCCGTTTCTATCCTAAATATCTTTTCAAATCAAGTACAAGATTAAAATGGGGAGGGAAATTTTCAACGCATCATAATTTTTCTATTCGTACAAGATGAAGTTATTCGTTGATTAACGTTTAATAATAAGTCATTTCGCAAAACAATTATAATAATCTTACTATTGAATGTGATCCACACTAAACGATTCGGATTTGATCCTACAAACAATTGTTGGTCATTTCTCCGTCTTACTCGACTCAGTGCTCTTCTTTCTTGTCTTGAAGCCAGGACACTGCGCTCCCTGATCTGTAGCCCCTTTTGTGGATTAACACCAGTTCTTCGATTGGGAATTTTTTTCTCATTTTACTGTTGCTTTGCCTTACATATATTGTTTGCTCGCTTAATATTATTTCTTTCTTTCCTTATTATTTACTAGAAACTTACCCAATTCAGTTTGTTGGGCATTTCTGCCAATTCCATTTCACCATAGGCCAATTAGTCTACAGATTATGGATCCAGGAATAGATTCTGTTTCAATGAT
The DNA here is from genome assembly GCA_964036315.1 of Acanthosepion esculentum. NCBI lineage: Eukaryota > Metazoa > Mollusca > Cephalopoda > Sepiida > Sepiidae > Acanthosepion > Acanthosepion esculentum. The sequence continues at coordinate 65,090,644 of OZ038519.1, forward strand.
GGCGTATCCAAATATGAACTTTGGGTAGTAAAATTTAGGGGTCGCACGATATGCGAGATCGCACATTACACGAGTATGTACGTTACATTCTGCGTTCTCCTTCCATCAGTAACCCTTTACCTTGCATTGGGTGAGCTAATGTTGATTTTCCACCGTTGTTGGTTTCAATTTAAATAATGTCTGCGAAAAACGTCTTATCCCCAAATTTATAGTCAAATCGTACAGATGCATGCTGGGATTTCTTCTTAGCCAATAAAAATGGACAATTATCACTCTCATCCGCCATAGTTTTGCACTTTCTTGCCTTGAAGTCAAAACGCTAGAAACACTTGACTGTATCCCTTTTGCGTGTGGGCCCCATTCTTACTTTGAACTTTTTATCTTATTACTGTTGCTTTGCCTAGTTTTGATTTGCACACACACATACACACATATATATGTAATATTAGTGGTCAATATATATATATATATATATAATATATATATATATATATATATATAATTCCAAGAGGATAGAATCCAGGTAGAACTCAATGTCCAGGACACAGTAAGAATATAATATAAAAGGCTCAAACACTAATATTCCATGGTTATAATTTATTACATTGGAATTGTAATCACGATCCAATTCATCAAACCTACAAATTCAAAAATATAAAATAGTGATTATGATTCCATTGTAATAAATTATAACCATGGAATATTAGTGTTTGAGCCTTTTATTTTATATACTTTGGTCTGTCCTGGACATTGAGCTCTACCTGGATTCTATCCTCTTAGAAATTTATATATATATATATACTGACCACTAATATTATCTATCTATCTATATATATATATATATATATATATATATATATATATATATATATATATATATATATATATATATAATAAAAAAAGCTCAAACACTAATATTCCATGGTTAATTTATTACATTGGAATAGTAATCACGATCCAATTTAAACCGTTATTTAACTCCTCTCTTTCAAATTTCTCTGTTAAATTTTAATCCCCACCTTCACCTTTTGGTCTTTCCTGTTCTTCTTTCTTCTGGTACACCTCGCTCTAGAGCTTTCAGACATCTCTCTCTCAAACTTGTTTCCCACTCCCACACATGCACTCTCACTAACATTTTGTTTTTTATACCCGGAGTTATATTTTCCGATTTCTTTTTGAATTTGTAGGTCTGATGAATTGGATCGTGATTACGATTCCAATATAATAAATTATAACCATGGAATATTAGTGTTTGACCATTTTATATTATATCTATATCTATATCTATATATATATATATATATATCAATTGATAATTAGTAGGGATAATTTCAGGAGGACAGAGCAATATAATATTAATGAGTACAGAATCCTGAATCCATCCGGTTATAAATTATTTCATTAATGTTTTACATTCATTTCTTCAGACCGGCGTTTTGTTAATAAATGGAGTCAATTTATCCAGACGAAAGTAAAAGGGAGAGGAAAAAAGAAAAAAAGAAAAAAAAATTAATATTATAAGTGGAAGAAAGTTTCAATATAAATCTTTTTTAAATTTTGAGGAAGAAGAGAACGAGACACAGAGACAGAGAGAGAGATAGAGAGGGGAGAGGAAAGGAGAGAGTCAGAGAGGAAGGAGAAGAAAGGAAAGAAGGAAGAATTAAACATGAGCCGATAGAGTAACCTAAAAATAATTTTTCTTTCAGGACTGGACAAGTTTATATATATAAGTTTATATTTATATATATATATATATATATATATATATATATATATATATATATATGTGTAGGTTGCTTATTTTTTTATCTTTGCCTTGTTCTTTTCATTCGGTTTTTATTGTTTATGGGAAACTTTGTCAATTCCGTTTGAGCATGTCCGCCAGTTAATCTGAACTATGACCAATTTACTCTATAAATATTTTCAAAGATAAACTTAGTAATATATAAATTTTGAAAATTTAAAAAAATATGCCAGTTGAGATGACAATAGAGCCAATCAAAAGTGATATTTTTAATGAAGTTAATTAAAGCTAAAAGCTTGTAATTCAGCCCCAGGGCATACGTAAAAGAAAGTTTCTGGCTAAATCAATTCGTTTTTGTTTTCTTTATCTTCTTGATAAACCATAGGACTGAAATGATCCCAAGTAATTCTGACTAGTTTTGCGATGTCTCAGATAAACAACATTAAGTCACAAGGACGTGTGTTATTTCTTTATGTTTATCATATTCTGCTTGAGATGCAACCTCCCCCACCGCCGCCGCCGCCGTCACATTTCAATGCTGCACATGGCGCCACGTGAACGGGCAAGCTAAGCGCGAAATTTTTACTCGCATTGTTTAATTTCAAGCGCAGAGCTCGTAGAGCGAAGAGTTTTCTAGTGTGAAAAATGAATGAGTTTGCTTTTCTAGATCGCGATAAAATAAATATTTGTCTGTGAGATTTGAAAGAACAGAACAATGTCCTTTCCCCACCTCCCTCCCTTATATTGTCTATCTGACGCATTTCAATCATAGCTTATTCTATCTATCTATCTATCTATCTATCTATCTATCTATCTATCTATCTATCTATCTATCTATCTCTGTTCACTATCTATCTATCTATCTATCTATCTATCTATCTATCTATCTATCTCTGTTCACTATCTATCTATCTATCTATCTATCTCTGTTCACTATCTATCTATCTATCTATCTCTGTTCACTATCTATCTATCTATCTATCTATCTATCTATCTATCTATCTCTGTTCACTATCTATCTATCTATCTATCTATCTATCTCTGTTCACTATCTATCTATCTATCTATCTATCTCTGTTCACTATCTATCTATCTATCTATCTCTGTTCACTATCTATCTATCTATCTATCTATCTCAGTTTGTTCATTATCTATCTATCTATCTATCTATCTCAGTTTGTTCATTATCTATCTATCTATCTCAGTTTGTTCATTATCTATCTATCTATCTATCTATCTATCTATCTATCTCAGTTTGTTCATTATCTATCTATCTATCTATCTATCTATCTCAGTTTGTTCATTATCTATCTATCTATCTATCTATCTATCTATCTATCTATCTATCTCAGTTTGTTCATTATCTATCTATCTATCTATCTATCTATCTATCTATCTATCTATCTATCTATCTATCTATCTATCTCAGTTTGTTCATTATCTATCTATCTATCTATCTATCTATCTATCTATCTATCTATCTATCTATCTCAGTTTGTTCATTATCTATCTATCTATCTATCTATCTATCTATCTATCTATCTATCTATCTATCTATCTATCTATCTATCTATCTATCTATCACACCAGCTATTTGACAGATAGGCCGGTGATGTTGATGGCAAACCCAGAAAAGAAAATGAAGGAAATTTAAACATAGTACGAGAATGAAATAAGAAAATGCTATGATCGTCCGCCAAAAATACGGCAGAATTTGCGATCTACGGAAAAGAGAAATTTACCTGCGTCGGTAGAGTGATGACAGATGACGTAAATATGGTTCCGAAATCCGAAGGCACGTAAGAATAGTGAAAGATGTCTTTGAGAAAGAAAGTAAAGTATTAACAGATAAGAAAAATACTTAGAAACAAAGAAAAGAGTAATGTTGTAATATCGAATCTCCTAAATAACACTGAATGAAGTACAATTTCCTCACAGATGAAGAAGAGACTTGAGGCGAGAGAGATGTGATTCTATAGAGATGTGATTCTAAGAAAGGATGCTGGAAATGCCACGGAGAGCAACAAGGAATTTTAAGGGAAAAGGAACTACAAGGAAACCTATGGTTACAATCCGAAAGAGGGTGTTGAAATGTCTGCGACACATGAAGAAAGACGTCTTAGATAATCTAACACTCATTCAAGAGAATGAGTGAAAAATTACTTAACATTTAAAAAGTTAATTAGAACATCATATATATATATATAACCGGGCATTGAACTCACAACTGTGCCATGTGTCCTCAAGGACACATGGCACAGTGGATAAAGGCGTTGGTTAGATCCAGTGACAGAACCCAAAGAGTGTGAGTTCAATACCCGGTTAAGGCAATGGAGAACTTTCAAAGGGAAAATTAACATGAGATAACTTATAACTGACATCCATTAAACATGGCACATGGAACTAGAACAGTCTACACCAGTGAGCGAAATAAAGGGTTCAGTTCGACATTCCAGCCACCTGAAGAAGGCCGGAGCGTACAACGGCCGAAACGTTGTAATAAATATGGCGACAAAGATGAGGACAATAGTCCGAATAATGTAAATAATGTAAGATTTCTCGACTGCGCGTGGTGATAGATATAAAACACACTGTTTAAAATGAAAAACGGGGCGCCTATTTCAAACACTGTTACCTACTAAAAATAATGTCTGAAGTAATAAAAATTTCAGATTAGAAAAAAATAAATCCATTACTTCTTTAGTAATTGCTTTGTTTACGTTCGTGTCTGAAAGTGAGCAAATGTGGGCTTTCGAGTATAAATGAACGAGGAAATATGCATTTCTTAAAAGGGTAAGGACACCACGACGTGGTGTAATGCTTAGCAAGCTAGTCGTCTTAGAACTATTATGACTGAGTAGTGAGTCCGATCCTCACTGAGTACCCCATACATTCGGCCTTGTGTCACATCTAAGCTATTCTTAGAAAATCTTGTTGTTTGCATAATTCCCAGTGCCTCACAGATCTCACCCTATCATTGATGCCTTAAATTTCTTTATTGCAATCACTTGTGATATACAGTGTCGACACTTTCTACTAAAAGGTGACAATTTGATTATTTTTCATTGTTATTTGCCGAATGACTAGAACATTCGTTTTCTGATCGTGAAACCCGGGTTCAAATCTAACTATAGTCGATTTGTCAGGAAGGTAACGTTTTGATTTTATCCGTCCGGGGAGTAGATCCCAGCGTACAGCACCTTACTATACCACGGGTTGTCAGATGTGAGTCAAATTGGGTAGCTGAAATTATTCGGGTGTTGTCGGTGATTGTGCTAGCACGAAGCCACAAGTCATCGTGACCGAGGGTTTGAGCGTACTGGCTTTGTTTAGACAATTGATCACGCCAGATTATGCCCCCCTCCTCTAACTAATGTCTGCTCAACATAGTTGCAGTATAGACTACAGGTAGGTTCTGTGTATGCTGAAGAAACACAAATGTGCCTGAGTGGGCGTCTCCAACAGAGCTTTCGCCCCACCTTACACTGGAGGTCAAATGACAAACAAGTTTCTTTTTGTCTCTAGCACTTGCCTTTTTATTCTATCATATTTAACTAATTCTCTCTTCTTGCCCCTTTTCTTTCCTCCTCGGATTTCTGGTTCGTTCAAAATTTCTTTAAAACTTTTCTGTTCCAAGCATGCCAACAATGATGGACACAGATCCCCCCTTCATGCTTTCAGTTTTCCGGCAAGCTCTTCATATTTTAATAGATTTTCATTTTTTTTTTCTCAAATTCTCTCTGGGAGTTCTGTCTAAATTTCAAAGATGAGGAGTTATCAGTATGACTGATATCCTCATCTTTCTTGTTGTTATCCTAACGTTTCGGCTGTTGTACCCTCCGGCCTTCTTCACGCATCTGTCGGTCCGGGTAACATTCAGGGAATTTCGAACTGAACTCTTCGTTTAATCTACGATGTTCTGAAAGACCGTACCCACTCACTGATCTGGAATAGGTGACCCGTTCAAATTCCAAATACCACCTCTCATTGTATTCCATCACTACGTCTGATAACAAAAGTCTTATTACTGGCATGCCACGATAACCGCTGGAGAAGAATGCAAGCAAGTCAGGCGTTACATAAATACTTATGGGAAAATATATAATCTCTATATATCAGAATAATGGTGGCTAATTGAACGATGAAATGGAAAAAAATCATTTGAGAACGTTTCGTCCATCGTAAGGACTTCGTCAGACTATGTAATTTTTTTTTTATTGAATTAATTATAATTTTTTTCATGGAATTATACATATGTAGGGAAAGGAATACCAAAATATAATCAAGCACCGGTTATAGTCGTACATCGAAAGAAACGCTGAAACATACAGGGGTGCGTTTAAGTTTAAATATAAATTTAAAATTTCTGGCGTCTGATGTGTCTAAAGCAGTGGTTCTTAAATGATGCGCCTGGGCGCAATGTTGCGCTGTGGAAGATGTCGAGGTGCGCCCTGGCATTTCAGAGAAATATGTGTCCAGATATAAGAAATAAATATACTTACTTTATTATATTGCAGTACCTTCCGCATTGCGGATAGCCCCTGAAGAAATCTTTAATGATAGTGTTGTGGGGCAGACCCCTTTTACACAAGATGGACTCGTCCAAAGTATACTTATACTGACAGGGAGAATACCTGTAGGTTGAGATACGTTGAGTCAGGGTGAGAGATACGAAGACAGTACACAGGGTGTTCACAGAGAGAGAGAGAGAGAGAGAGAGAGAGAGAGAGAGAGAGAGAGAGAGAGAGAGAGAGAGAGTGGAGGGAGAGAGAGAGGGGAGGGAGAGAGAGGGAGAGGGAACGCCTTTAAAACTAAACTGAATATCACCATAGAAAACCTTTTCTGTCAGTCATCGGTATGCCTGATGCTAACCTCCAGGAGAGACCAACTCTTTGGGCCTTCGTGGCCTCACGTTTTCCACTGATATGAACAGGAGTAATCTTACACATTTATAACTCTATCATTTGTCCGTGCACTGAATATTGTTGCCACATATCGAGATTCTTGACAAAATTCAAATAAGCATCTGTAATGTAATTGGCCATGACCTGGCATCTCGGCTTCAGTCATTTTCTCGCCGACTTTACGTGACTTCCCTCTGTCTTTTCTACAAATATTTTCATGGCACTTCTAATCAGCTTTCCTCTTTGGTGTCTCGGCTGCATGAAAAAGGTTAGGAAGGAAACCCCCATCAATACTAGAAAGAGCAATAACAGCTAGTGTACTTGAGAAACCTATTCTCCTGATAAATTCTTTTAAGAGAAAAGAGAAAGATTTTATAAATTTCATCTGACATTAATACAAGCTGCTCACTCAAGGATGTCAAATGTTTCCTTATAGGGAAGCAGCTAATGTTACCATTATCATTCAACTTCCTTTGTATATGCATCATGTCATTAGTTAGGTTGTCCATATATACTGCAGTGAGCACACAGCATATTCTTCTTCAGGATGTGGGTGATCAAGGCTCTCCACAAATTCCTATTCTTTGTTGCTCTTAGTAAGGTTGTGATTCAGTGTCTCAAACAAAAGATTAGGAAGGAAAATAGTAGAAAGAGCAATAACAGCTAGTGGACTTGAGAAACCTATTCTCCTGTAAAAGTGTTTTAAGAGAAAGATTTTTATAAATTTCAGTCAAAAAATGCCAGATGTTTCCTTATAAGGAAATAGTTAACATTGCTATTACAATTCATACTTATGATTGTTATTGCAATATTTTGTTAAAGATTTTAAGCTTAAATATTTAACAATGCAGTAAAGGGATTTCTATGGGTATTTTATAGTCGTGGAACACGCAAAGAGATGATTCAGTCATTAACTTAAGAAGTATGCTTCAAATAGGAAAACCATAAAATTTCAAGTAAGGCGATAAAGCTACTAGGATGGAAGACAGTAGAGTGAAAGAAACTGAGAAAGCGTTACTGAGTAGAAAGGAAAATAAAATGAACAGGATTCAAGAATTCATGGGACGGCTAGTAACGTTGTATTTAATTTTTTGTAGTCGAGAGGAAAACGAGAAGCTGGAGGACACTTCAATAGGCGAGAAGAGCGAGAGAAGAAACTATTAGGACAGAACTTACATTTAGCAATTTCAAGAGTAAAATGATGAGACCTAACTACCAATCTAGTCCACTTAAATTCATGAAATTTAGGTACTAAAGAGGAAAGTTCATCAGAATAATAGCCATGAAAATATTTATAGAAAAAGTCACAGAGGAGCTAGATTACAATGGTGGGAAAGTGAGTGAAGCTGAGATGCCACATCGAGACCTATGATATTGCAGATTCTTTGAATTCTGACCAGAATCTGCAGGTACGCAGCAAATTTGCCGGACCAGATGTGGCAACAATATTCAATGGATGGATGAATGGTAGATTTATAATGGTGCAAGGCGGAATCGAGCGAGAAAAAAATGTCTAGAACGACACTGTGAACCAAACTTCATAGCAAGAAACTTATCAATCGGCTCAATGTAGTCGTTCCAGGTTCATATCCATGGAAAATTTTAAACCGAGGATATGCAATCAATTATTTCCTTGGGGTAACTTCAGCTAACTTTAGCGTTAGTAGCTTTGATGCTATCAATAATATAATCTAATAAATGTTCTGTTACGAAATGAAGATTCGTTTTTACAGTGCTTCTCAGCAAACGCTGCAAAGGATTTTTTTCTTCTCTTATTAAGTCAAGATCTTTCACCTTTCCACTTAAAGGAAACACTTAACGACTTCCCTTTGTGAATTGTTTCAAGCGCTGACCGCGGGTAATTGAAACTGCGGATAAGTTTGGGGCACTATTGTCGAAGAAGAGATGGGCAGTGACAGGTTACAAGATGACATAAAAGGTCAAATCGAAGATGACATCACGAAAATCCTCCAGATCCAGACGAAGAATATTGAAAAGTTAAAAAAGAAACCGGAAATAGAAAGAAGAAAAATGGAGAAAGATTAAAATTATTTGAAGAGGAAAAGAGAAAGACTAGAAAATAGAGACAAAGACAAATAGAGAGTTATTAGGAAAGAAATAGAGAAAGTTAAGGAGAGTGAGAGAGTGAGGAGAGTAAGGAAGAGAGTAAGGAGAGCAAGGAAGAAAGTAAGGAGAGTAATAATGAAGGAGAGTAAGAAAGTAAGGTGAGCAAGGAAGAAGGTAAGGAGAGTAAGAAAGTAAGGAGAGTAAGAATGAAGGAGAGTAAGAAAGTAGGGAGAGCAAGGAAGAAAGTAAGGAGAGTAAGAAAGTAAGGAGAGTAAGAATGAAGGAGAGTAAGAAAGTAAGGAGAGCAAGGAAGAAAGTAAGGAGAGTAAGAAAGAAGGACAGTAAGAACTCAAGGAGATTAAAATAATAAAGTGATTTAGAAAGAAGGAGAGTAACAAAGTAAGAATAGTAAGAGAGTAAGAAAGTAAGGAGAATAAGAAAGGAGAATAAGAGAGAAAGTAAGGAGAGTAAGAATAAAGGAGAGTAAGAGAGTAAGGAGAGTAAGAAAGCAATGAGAATAAGAAGGTAAGGATGGTAAGAGGGTAAGAAATGAAGGAGAATAAGAAAGAATAGTAAGAAAAAGTAAGGAGAGTAAGGAGAGTAAGAAAGAAGGAAAGTAAGGAAGAAGGAGAGTAAGAAAGAAAACAAGGAGATTAAGGAGAGTAAGGAGAGTAAGGAGAGTAAGAAAACAAGGATAGTGAGAAAGAAGAGTAAAAGAGAGGGTTAAGAGATTAAGGGCAGTAACAAAGTAAGGAGAGTAAGAAAGAAGAGTAAGTAGAGTGAGAAAGAAAGTAAGGAGAGCTATAAAGAAGGAGAGTAAGAAAGAAGGAGAGTAAGGAAAGAAAGAAAAAAACGAAAGAAAATCAGGAGATTAAGGAGAGTAAGTAAATAAGAAGAGTAAGAAAGAAAGCTGGAACGTTAAGGAGAGTAAGAAAGAGAGAGATAATAAGTAAGAAAGAAGGAGAATAAGAAAAGAAGAAACAAAGAAAAAAGAAAGGAGATTAAGGCGAGTAAAAAAGGAGAGTAAGAAAGTAGATTAAGAAAAGTAAGGAGGGTGAGAAAGAAGGAGAGTAAGAAAGTGAGGGGAGTGAATGTAAAGAGAGTAAGAGAGAAGTGTAAGGAAATTAAGAAAGTAAGGAGAGTGAGAAAGAAGGAGAGTAAGAAAGAAAGAGACTAAGTGAGAAAGTAAGGCGATTAAAGAGAATAACGAGAGAAAGAAGTAAGGAGAGTAAGGAAGAAAGTAAGGAGATTAAGCAGATTAAGGAGAGTAAGAAAGAAGAGAGTAAAAAAGAAAGAGACTAAGTGAGAAAGTAAGGCGATTAAGGAGAGTAAGAAAGAAGAGAGTAAAAAAGAAAGAGTAAGAAGAGTAGGAAAGAAAGATTGGTAAGAGAATAAGAAAAAAATTAGGAATGAAAGAACGAGGAGAGAGAAGTTTACGAAAATGAAGGAAAGAAAAATTAGGAGGGGGTAAAGCGGAAAGTGAAGAAAGTTTAGTTAAAAGAAAAAGAGGATCATTAAGAAAGAGACATTGTGAGAGAGAGAGAGAGAGGGGGGGGGAAGCGAGAGAGAGAGAGGGGGGGGAAGCGAGAGAAAGAAAGCGAAAAACAGAGTTCGAAAGATTGAGAAGTGCGTAAAAAGAAAGAGACTAAAAAAGATGAAGGGAAAATTTGAGAAAGAAAATAAGAAAGAAAGAGAAAAGGAAAAGAAAGAAAGAAAAAAAGAAGGATTAAGAGAAAATGGAGATAAAAAGTGAAATGAATAATTTAAAAAACGAGAGAGAGAGAGAGAGAGGGATAGAGGGAAAAGTGCGAGAAAAAGGTGTGTGTGCGTATATGTATGAGAGAGATACGGGGAGAGCTAATATATTTGTGTGACAAAGAATTGTGGGTATGGGTGTGTGCGAAAGAGAGAAAAGAGACTTTATGTATGTGAGAGAGAGAGAGCGATAGAACAGGAAAGTTTATATATGTGCATGGAAGAGAGAGAGAGAAAGAAAGAAAGAAAGAAAGAGAGTGCATATGTGCGTATGAAAGGATACGCTTGTGTGTGAAAGAGAGTTTAGTGACTTATGTATGCGTGTATGTGAGGGAGTAGGTGTCTTTGTATGTATGTATATCTGTGCATGTGTATGAGAAAGAGAGAACGAGAGAGGGAGAGAGAAAGAGGGAGAGATAGTAAGAGAGTAAGTATCTGTGTATGAATGTGTACAAGAGAGAGGGAGATAGCATGAGTTAGTGAGGGAGTACGTGTTTGTGTATGTAGGTAGTAGTTATCTGTGTGTGTATATGAGGGAGAGAGAGAGAGGGAGAGAAGAAAAGAGATAAAGTGAGTGAGAGAGAGAGAGAGAGAGAGAGAGAGTGTGTGTTACGGCTTCCTTCTAGGAATTTATTTCCAGCCAAATTCAAACATGAACGAACGGAGCAGGAAAATGCATTGGAAAGGTTTCAGGATTGCTACCCTCCACATTTTCCTTATCACTTCGTACCTCCCAAGCTAAGAAAGAAAGACCGCCCCCCATCAAACTCTAACGTTTTGAAATTTTCCGCTCATAACTCACAATGATCTATCTATCTATCTATCTATCTATCTATCTATCTATCTATCTATCTATCTATCTATCTATCTATCTATCAGTCTGTCCATACCTATCTATCTATCTATCTATCTATCTATCTATCTATCTATCTATCTATCTATCTATCTATCTATCTATCTATCTATCACAGTGTGTTCATTTTCTTTCTTTCTTCTTTTCTTTCTTTCATTCTTTCTTTCTTTCTTTCTAAGTCTGTTAATATCTAAGATTTTTTTTATATCGAAGTATCTACAGAAGTGCTTGTTGAAAAGTTCTCAGCCCGACTAAAGTGAATAATCTCGAGCCATGAAACGCAGATAGGCCGGTGATTTTGTTGGCAGATCTATCTATCTATCTATCTATCTATCTATCTATCTATCTATCTATCTATCTATCTATCTATCTATTTGATTGATGTTACATTCAAAACTCCGAAGAACCTTTAAGCAATCGCGCCATCCACTCGTCAGTAAGTTTCAGCAATTGACTGCGAATTTTCTCATTCTCTTTAAATCTATATCATTTAAAAAATAATTTGTGTTGTTTATTGTTGCTAGGTTGATTTTTCTTCTTTGTGTGTGTGTGTGTGTGTGTGTGTGTGTGTGTGTGTGTGTGTGTGTGTGTGTGTGTGTACGCGTATACGTGTGTATATGTGCGAATGTGTAGAATGTCATGATTACTTCTTCTATTTCATCATTTCTTGTCTCCCTATTCCTTTTCCTTCTTTTTTTCTTTCTTGCTCTGAGTGACCGATATATATATATATATAAAAGTGATCATTGAAGTCCACACTTAGAGGAGACAGTCTGTTTCATGCTACACGCAACCGTTCTTTATATATATATATATATATATATATATATATATATATATATATATATATGTACACACACACACACACACACACACACACATATATATATATGAGGGGTGGTTAGATATTAAATGCGTGAGAGGTTTTCTTTCATTTGTTGTTACGGACGGATGAGCACATCTCATATCTTTGGGCAGCTCTCCAAAGGTCATAGTGTGAGCGGATCCAATGATGATCGAACTCGCTACTCAGCAATAATGATCAGCCAGATTAGTTTTGCGAACACCGAGGCGCCATAGATATTCTAAAATTCAATAGTTTTTAAATAGTTCCTCTACCTAATTCTGCTGTTGTGTAGAGATCAGAACAGCGTGTAAATTACTCTTTTTGAGTAGTTACACGTTTACTTATCATCTCTTAGTTGCGTCTCTGTCCTTGGAGAAAGTGCGCTCAGGGGTTTCTCTGTCAAAGGACAGAGGGGCAACTGAGGAAAATAATACTGAGAGGTGCCCAGACCTGGGGAACAGCTGCCCGAGTCCGCGCCCTCCCATTGCACCAGAGGGAGGGATCGGTGCTTGCACAGTGGCCAGCGCAAACGACGGTTGCGGGGGCTGTGGACAATTTTTGTCCTTTGCCCGGGTGCACGCGCTCGGGTCCCCACTTTAAAAAGACCTTGTGTCACATCTCGTCCTCGTGGGGGGACGAGTAAACACCGTGTAGAGAGTGTGTAAATTCCCCCTATGAGGAGTGTACGCATTCAGATACTTATCGCTCACAGGGCTCTGTCCCTGCGCTGGTGGTATCATGGCTATGACTAGCTTGGACTGGCTCTGACCAGTTTGGACCAGCTATGACTAGCTTAGACCAGCTTGGACAAGATAAGACCAGCTTAGACCAGCGGCCCGAGTGAAAACACTCAGGTCCCCACGTTAAAAAATGATCTTGTGTCACAACCTGACTAAGTGGGGGGGGGTCAAGTAAATACCGTGTAGAGATCAGAACTAAACTAATTTGTGATTCAAACTATTCAGGGTGGACAGGGCATGAAAACCTACCAATATAGCTTGTAATATATTCCCTGAAAGATTCCGAGGGACCTAATGACAGTATCTCTCATGTTATTATTGACAAGGTCAGGTGCTCATGTCGCTACTGGGATCCATCATCCTCAGATTCCATTCAATTTGAAACTATTACTTTGCATATCTCTGGGATATATTGCGTAAAATTCTGAGATCTCTGGGATATATTGTATAAACAGGTGGGGTCTCTTACTAAGATCAGGTTTTCCTTCCTCTCTTGTTAACTCTATTGACCGACTAATTTACTCTGCCTGCATCGGCTACTGCGCTTTGACAAACATTCGAGAAACTTCTCTGAATGGTTTCACGTCATCATTAATGCAGAACTGCTGTTCTCTGAGTGTAACAACCACTGTATGAAGTGTGTCAGCAATCTGAAAATGCATGTTGCACAAACCTTTGAGGAGCCAATAAGCTGCATTAAACAGTATGCGTTATCATGGTTCAACTGGGATTCTTTCTGCCTCTCAAACTGTTTGTTGTCTATTCTCGTTTACAGTAGCAGCTGGCCTGCCACTACGGAACCTGTCATTGAGATCAAGTTCTCCTTTTCTCTAGGATAATTTTTATTGAGACATCTTACAAACGCAGCTTTTTCATAATTATTCCCTAAACTCTTTTGAATGTGTTTATAACTTTCATACAAGTGATATCTAATTGCAGATTTTACATTTTTTCTTGTTTTAAAGTTTTTCTTTTCTTAAACAGCATTATGAAATTAAATTGTTAGTTGTTGTGAGTTTAATATTAATTTCCTGAAAAGTAGGTTTGTCCTTTGATCAAAGTGGATGTCCTTAGTAATTTGAAGTGCAATTTAGAATTGCCCGTCTCTTACACTTAATGACATCGAAAGTTAGTGAGCTCAGTCCGCCTTGTTATTTAACCCATAACCGAGGGAAAAGGCACGGATTCATACCTTTCCCAAAGTCATTAGTGCGTGCAGTAGACGAGCACAGTACTTGAAAATGGAGTGCCGATTTCACTTTCCGGGCTGATATCCATTAAACTATTCAACCATCATCATCTATGGCGGTTTACAGATAATAAAGAAAAGTGTGGAGGGCTATATCTGCCTTGAAAATCGGCATTTGAATTTCTTCTTTTTACCTGGATTGAAGCCTTTTGTTCTCAGGCACAAAAGACGGGGGAATAAACAAACCCCCTAAACTCCGAACCAGGCGATTATTTACACGCTGAGGCAAATATAGTCAACGATTTCTGTTTTGCTGACTGCCTGTTTATTGCAGCTGTCCCCAACCCTTTTTGCACCACCGACCGGGTGTCATGCAAGACAGATTTTTTTAGGGGTGGGGGTGTTGTTGATATCGGTCAAGCGCATCAAAAAACATAATAAACAAGACCGCGATAGTCAATAAAATGAGAAAAAGTTTCATTCTTTCTGTACGGCGAGGTAACAAATAGTCCGCGGCCCAGTGGTTGGGAACCACTGGGTTATTGTGTACAAGGAAGTAGCAACCAATGAAAGACTTGTTCAAATAAACATTTGTTCTCGGAAAAAATATGAATTCTAGCTTTTATCAGGGCTTAAATGCTGACCTCTAGCGAAAAAATATGCATTTCACCCATGAAGCTGATTAATTTAGCATGGCATAAGGTTACAAGTTTGGAGTTCCCTATGGATCATATTTTTTCTGATCTTCTTGTATGTTTTGTGTCCCTTCAGGATGTTAGCAATCATACCTCTCCACAATTTCCTGCCGTCCATTTACTCTCAACCTCTTTCTTCTTCTTCTTCTTCTTCTTCTTCTTCTTCTTCTTCTTCTTCTTCTTCTTCTTCTTCTTCTTCTTCTATATGCCATGTCTCTTCAGGACGTTGGCAATCATGGCTCTCCACAATTTCCTGTCCTTTGTAGCTCAATAAATTTTGTCTTTGATTATTTCTCCTAGACCCTGTTCTGCTATCCATTTACAAAAGCTTGCTTGGTAGCTTCTGCCTTGTTTTCCCCGGTCTCTCTTGATTTTTTTCCTCATAGGACAGGACTTGAACCCTGAAAAAGGTAGGCTATCAAATGCTGATCTTCAGGGTATCGATTTACCTTTTAATCTTGTGTCATGTGACGCTGAAGTTAGTACATATTCCGCAAATTACGATTTTTCATATCTGAAACTACAGGCGGTCCGTAAAGGTCGTGCGCACTTTAAAAAAATTATCACTTTATTTGCGATAGAAATAATTTGTAAAAAAGATTAGAAAGAAGTAAATCTATATTTTTTTAAGGTTTTATTGAAATTTTATTTAAGTTTCCACATGTGCCCCCATCATTAGCAATACAAAGGGTAATACGATTTTGCAGTTCACGGAAAACATTTACCAACTGATTTACAGTAATGCCTGAAATCACATTAGTTATTTTAGCTATACTTAAAACTAGGTACATTAAACTTTATAACATTTTTTACAGATTATTTCTATAGCAAATACAAATAAAGTTATAATTTTTTAAAAACATTTGCCAACTGATTTACAGTAATGCCTGAAATCACATTAGTTATTTTAGCTATACTTAAAACTAGGTACATTAAACTTTATAACATTTTTTACAGATTATTTCTATCGCAAATACAAATAAAGTTATAAATTTTTTAAAGTGCCCACGAACTTTATGGACACCCTGTATATATTTAAAAATAATTACATAATATTTTTGTAATGTTTAAACCAACTTCCATTTAGTGATTAGTCAATAAAAACCGAAATTTATTGCGTTCATTTTAATGAGAAAGATAAAATAACCTTCCGTTTTCACATTTTCTACTTTGATTCCGACCGAATCGAACTGAAGCTGCAAGGAATGAAAAATCTGCACTGATTTCTATCACATTTCTATCACATTTCTATCACATTTCTATCACATTTAAATTTAAAATTAGTCAGTGCGTTAGGTTAAATAATATGGACATGATGGTCAGTTAAAAAAACGGTAATTCCTGCTTTTCTCTAACCGCAACATATTTATAATAGAAGCATAAAAAGTATACCATAATGGACACCGAATCTCAGGATTCCAAACCCAACTCTCAACAGAGATTCCTTTTTTCAATTTTGGTGTTCTACTTTGAAATGAGGAACCACATAGAACCACACCGTAGAAGCTTTTTAGACTACTATCTCCCCTCATCATCATTGGAGAACCGTTGTCCATTGAATGTAGTAAGCATATTTTGATTCGTGATGGAAACGGTCAGTATTCTGGGAAGGAGCAAAGGGACTTCACTAAACTGCAGACTCTAGCAAGGCTCATATGAAGGTTTTTGGAGTTTTGAACTAGTGATTCTTCTGTCAGCTACAATGAAAGTTTCGACCTGTTTGTTTGAATCTCATTCGTCGCAGCAGCAGCTGTTCTGCCACTGCGGTATCTGTCACTAAGATCAGATTCTTCGTTCTCTCTAGAATAACCATTAACACTACTGGCCCATCTCCTTACATCAAGTACAGCCTTTCCATAAACTCCTTTGAAGGTTTGCATCACATTCTCCTTCCATAAAAAAAGAAATTCTAAAACAACTCTTTGCTTTTTATGTGTATCCAAAAAGCTGGCCATTTTAAAAGAGAATTTTGACTAAGAATTTTTTTATCTGGGTTTCTCGCTTATAACTAAAAAAAAGAATTTAATTTAAATAGCTATTAGTTTTTGACCAACCCTTGTATAAGGCTTCATACCTGCAAAAGATAAAACGACTAGCTTCAAATGAAATAAAGAATGCATTTAGTTTGTATATATATTGAAAGGTAGCAAGGAAGAAATAAGATTAGTAGAAGAGATAGATGAAAAAGAAGGTAAAAAAAAACAACTGCCTCGTATTGGTCCTTTAACTCAGGGAGTTAAAACTATAAGTTTAATACTATTATTTAATACTATTATTGCTATTATAAGTTTAATACTATTGGAAGTGAAAGATAGGGAACCAAAAACCCAATAAGTTTAGGCAGGGACATTAGAATTATAGAGTTGAAGTAGAATTTACAAAGAACCAAAAACTCAATCCTCTCGGCCTGTTTACAATAGTTGGCCATTGAATAATGCCTGTTCTTTAATTACCACATATTTAATAGAAACACACAAGGCATATTAAAATGGACACTGCATTCAAAATCCAGTTCTCAACGTAGTCCCCTTCGTTCAAATTTGTGATATTCCATTTCTGAAAACATATAGAAAGCTTCCTGTCTGCTTTCTTAGTCATGTACTTTGATAGTTTCCTTCATGAGCCAAAACAGATGAAAGTCAGGTCAGAATTTTTTTAAATTTTTTTTTAAAAATCCATTCACCCCCAATCAAGGCAGTAACACCACTGGAAGAGTAAGAAAAGAGTTCAGAAGGAAATGGAAAACCCAATAATAGTATTATTTTCCGAATTTAGATAGAAACATAAGTATAGTTGAATTTAGAAGGAACTGGAAACCCAATCTTAAAAAGGAAACCAATAAACCTTTACTCCTGTTCAAAACACAGGGGAAGAGTATGAACCTGACAATAAGCAAACCTATCTACTCCTATTGAGAGAAAAAAATAAATAAATAAAAGCTCAGAGTTTTAGGCAGAGACGTTAGAAGTATAGAGTTGAAGTAGAATTTACAAAGCACCGGAAACCGAATCCTAAACAGAAAACAAGGGATAAAGCCCTACTCCTGTTCAAAAGACCAGGGATTGTGGGGTGGGTGTGGCTAGAGTGTTCAGTCGGCTGCTGTAATCACTCGTCTGATCTTGCATTGTTATATTGTGAAAGCATGTTACTCCTTTGCAAATATGGTCTCACTTGCAATCATGTACAACTCTGGATTGATAGTGGTACAATTAGGACCCAGGAAAGTGTTATCCCCGTTTGTACAGCTCCATGAGCTATTGGACAGCAACTACTCTCTGCTCTTTCATGGAGTCTGTTGGCATTCTGGGAATCCACTTTTTCCTCAGACATTTGAGTAGCCAAGAGACTATACCAAACCGTAAGCACCATTATGGCTCACCTGAAGCCTTTCCTCTATCAGTTGTAATGTCAGACTCAACCTGTTTCAGAGAAGTAGCTGACCTGCCACTGTGGGACCTGTCCCTAAGATCCTGTTCTCATTTTTCTCTAAGGATACTACTAACTCTACTTATATTCTATAACAACTTTAACTGTTTGCTTTCTATATGTATCCAAAAGGGAAGTCACTTTGAAATAGGAATATGTGTAAGACAAGAAGAGGTAATTCCATAATATTTTTCATAGGTTTCATAAAACTTTGAGATTTATACCCTAAAATTGAAAACAGAATTTAAAACTTAAACAGTCATTACTTTTTACCACCGATCCTCATATATATATATATATATATATATATATATATATATATATATATATATATATATATATAAATGTTATTTACTATTTATTTTTTTCCTCAATAGGTTCGTCTATCGTCCAGTTCACACTCCTCTCCGGTCTTTTAAATAGGAGTAGATGTTTATCCCTTGTTTTTTTTGTTTGTTTAGGATTGGATATTTCCAATATCTTTTTATTCTCTTTTACTTCCTGTAGTCCCCTTGCGTCTTAGTGACATTATCGCCTTGCCTAGGTGAATTCGTTAAAATATAGGTTTGAGAAGTTGAAACCATGAGATATATTGAAGAAGCGGAGCTTTGTCAGGCACAAGGATACAACAGGGAGAGCGTCCATTAAGGATTGAACTTAATTGTCTTTTTCATTTGCATTTTTTCTCATTCTCTTTTTATTCTAATTCTGCTATACTATGGCAAAACAGGGACTAGCAAGAATATTAAGGAAAAACGTTATAAAGAATAGGAAGTTGTGGAGAGCCATGATCGCTCATGTCTTGACATATAAAAGAAGATCCTCCTTAACTTTCATTCCTATTTCATCGATTCATTTTTCTCTTTCTTTTTCTCCACTTTAGTTTAACGCTTTTCTTCTTCTTTTTCTTCTTCTCCTCCTTCTCCTCCTCCTCCTCCTTCTTCTTATTCTTCTTCTTCTTCTTCTTCTCCTCCTTCTTCTTCTAACAGCTCCTCCTCCTCCTCCTCCTTCTTCTTCTTCTTCTTCTTCTTCTTCTTCTTCTTCTTCTTCTTCTTCTTCTTCTTCTTCTTCTTCTTACCTTGTCCTCCTTCTTCTCCCCGCTCCTCATCCTCCTACTCATTCTTAGTCTTCTACGTCTTCTTCTTCCTCTTTTTCTACTTCTTCTTCTCTTCCTCATCGATCATCATCATCATTATCATCATGTTTCGCTTCTTTCTTAGTTTTCTAAATTTCATTCATTGTCACTTTTTTCCCGTCATTTAAATCTCCCCCTCCTCATTCAATTTGGCAAATTTTTAAAACTATTTCTCTTCCTCCTCTACCGCATTCTTCTTCTTCCCTGTCCAACCGTTTCTTATTTTCCTTCTTCAATCTCCGCCCCTCCTCTATTCCTTTTTCACTGTCAACCTCTTTCATACTTTCCTTCTTATCTCTCACACTCTTTCTTATATTCCTTCTAACCTCTGCACTTTTTCCTTATTTTTCTTCTTACCTCTTCACCTCTTTCGTATTTTCCTTCTTATCTCTCACCCTCTTTTTTATTTTCCTTCTTTCTTCTCTACCTCTTTATTATTTTCTTTCTTTCCTTTCACAATCTTCCATATTTTCCTTCTCCCCTTCCCAACTCTTTCATATTTTACTTCTTATCTCTCACACTCTTTCTTATTTTCCTTCTTCTCTCTCCACCTCTTTCATATTTTCCTTCTTCCCTCCCCACTTCTTCCTTATTTTCCTTCTTATCTCTAACCCTGTTTTTTATTTTCCTTCTTTCTTCTCTACCTCTTTCTTATTTTCCGTCTTCCCTCTCCAACTCTTTCATATTTTCTTTCCTCCCTCTCCACTTCTTCCTTATTTTCTTTCTCTCCAATCCACCTCTTTCTTTCCTTCTTTTTCTTCTTCCCTCTTCAACTCTTTCATAATTTCCTTCTTCCCTCTTCAACTCTTTCATAATTTCCTTCTTTCCTCTTCAACTCTTTCATATTTTCCTATTTCCCTCTCCAACTCTTTAATATTTTCCTGCTTATCTCTCACCCTCTGTTTTATTTTCATTCTATCGTCTCCAACTCTTTCATATTTTCCTTCTTCCTTCTCCAACTCTCGTTCTTATTCTCCTTCTTCCCTCTCCAATTCTTTCATATTTTCCTTCTTCCTTCTCCAACTCGTTCTTATTCTCCTTCTTCCCTCTCCAACTCTTTCATATTTTCCTTCTTCCTTCTCCAACTCTCGTTCTTATTCTCCTTCTTCCCTCTCCAACTCTTTCATATTTTCCTTCTTCCTTCTCCAACTCTCGTTCTTATTCTCCTTCTTCCCTCTCCAACTCTTTCATATTTTCCTTCTTCCTTCTCCAACTCTCGTTCTTATTATCCTTCTTCCCTCTCCAACTCTTTCATATTTTCCTGCTTATCTTTCACCCTCTGTTTTATTTTCATTCTATCGTCTCCAACTCTTTCATATTTTCCTTCTTCCTTCTCCAACTCTCGTTCTTATTCTCCTTCTTCCCTCTCCAATTCTTTCATATTTTCCTTCTTCCTTCTCCAACTCGTTCTTATTCTCCTTCTTCCCTCTCCAACTCTTTCATATTTTCCTTCTTCCTTCTCCAACTCTCGTTCTTATTCTCCTTCTTCCCTCTCCAATTCTTTCATATTTTCCTTCTTCCTTCTCCAACTCGTTCTTATTCTCCTTCTTCCCTCTCCAACTCTTTCATATTTTCCTTCTTCCTTCTCCAACTCTCGTTCTTATTCTCCTTCTTCCCTCTCCAACTCTTTCATATTTTCCTTCTTCCTTCTCCAACTCTCGTTCTTATTCTCCTTCTTCCCTCTCCAACTCTTTCATATTTTCCTTCTTCCTTCTCCAACTCTCGTTCTTATTCTCCTTCTTCCCTCTCCAACTCTTTCATATTTTCCTTCTTCCTTCTCCAACTCGTTCTTATTCTCCTTCTTCCCTCTCCAAATCTTTCATATTTTCCTTCTTCCTTCTCCAACTCTCGTTCTTATTCTCCTTCTTCCCTCTCCAACTCTTTCATATTTTCCTTCTTCCTTCTCCAACTCTCGTTCTTATTCTCCTTCTTCCCTCTCCAATTCTTTCATATTTTCCTTCTTCCTTCTCCAACTCTCGTTCTTATTCTCCTTCTTCCCTCTCCAATTCTTTCATATTTTCCTTCTTCCTTCTCCAACTCTCGTTCTTATCCTCCTTCTTCCCTCTCCAATTCTTTCATATTTTCCTTCTTCCTTCTCCAACTCTCGTTCTTATTCTCCTTCTTCCCTCTCCAATTCTTTCATATTTTCCTTCTTCCTTCTCCAACTCTCGTTCTTATTCTCCTTCTTCCCTCTCCAATTCTTTCATATTTTCCTTCTTCCTTCTCCAACTCGTTCTTATTCTTCTTCTTCCCTCTCCAACTCTTTCATATTTTCCTTCTTTTCTCCAACTCTCGTTCTTATTCTCCTTCTTCCCTCTCCAACTCTTTCATATTTTCCTGCTTATCTCTCACCCTCTGTTTTATTTTCATTCTATCGTCTCCAACTCTTTCATATTTTCCTTCTTCCTTCTCCAACTCTCGTTCTTATTCTCCTTCTTCCCTCTCCAACTCTTTCATATTTTCCTTCTTCCTTCTCCAACTCTCGTTCTTATTCTCCTTCTTCCCTCTCCAACTCTTTCATATTTTCCTTCTTCCTTCTCCAACTCTCGTTCTTATTCTCCTTCTTCCCTCTCCAATTCTTTCATATTTTCCT